>CAUYLG010031411.1:0-61873 GCA_963573385.1 Cacajao melanocephalus | reverse complement strand
CGTCAGCCTGCCAACCCCACACCATGGGACATTTTAGCTTGCTTCAGGAGTGCAGGTTTTTCATATCATAAACAGTGCTGCTGTGAAGTCCTCACCCGTACCTCCATTCTGACTTGTCTGATTATTATTATTATTATTATTTTGAGATGGAGTCTCACTCTGTTGCCCAGGCTGGAGTGCAGTGGCGTGATATTGGCTCATTGCAACCTCTGCCTCCCGGGTTCAAGTGATTTTCCTGCCTCAGTCTCCTGAGTAACTGGGATTATAAGTGCCCGCTACGATGCCCTGTAAATTTTTATATTTTTACTAGAGACGAGGTTTCACCATGTTGGCCAGGCTGGCTTCGAACTCCTGACCTCAAGTGAGCTGCCCGACTTGGCCTCCGAAAGTGCTGGGATTACAGGTGTGAGCCACCACCTCTGGTCTGTCTGATTATTTTAGGATTCATTCTTAATAGAAAACTGCTGGGGCTACAGTCTATCTCTGTCTCTTTACCTCTGTCTCTCTCTCTGTGTCTCTCTCTGTGTCTTTCTGTGTGTCTCTCCCCCTCTAGAATGGAGAACAGTTTTGGCTACAAGCCCAAATCACCAGGACTTGGTCTGACTGTGTGGGAATTTCTCTGGCCCCCATATTCCCCTCCCTTCTCTGTGCACTGGAGCAGCACCCCTGTCCCCCCACCAGCCCTCCACACAACATAGGCATGTCACGAGGGCCTGCCCTGCAGGACCTGAGTTCACAGGCTTCTCTGTTACTAACAATGGCAGATCGGGACAGAAACCAGGGGACTGTGGGTCCATCGGCCAAGCCAGGAGTGAGGGCTTTTCTTGCAGGGAGCACACTGGAGTCCTCCGGGTCCCAAGAGTGGGATCAAGAGGTGTAACTCCCCCAGTGGTCCGGCAGGGGCAGTCATCTGCCCCAGGAAGTGCCTGCACATGCCAGCATTCCCAAGACTAGTGGGTCCTTCTAGGTCCTCGGCTTCTTTGGCCATTCCACAGCGTGCAGCTCAATGGACATTGACATTCCCTCTGAAGCACCGTCTCCTCTAGGCTGTGGGTCTCCTTCTGTTTCTTGGGCTGTCCCATCTCAGCCCCCTTCAGGGCCCTCTTCTGGGTGGTGTCCCACAGGCAGGGCCAGGGCGTCCTCCCTCCTCACTGTCTCCCAGGCCACTGCATCCTCTACCTCATTGGCTTCAGGACGATGATCATGAGCCTTTGTTGAGGGCCTATTCTGTGGACTTACAGTGACTGCTTTATAGACTATGAATGATCTCATTTTGTACTCTAGCTCTCCAGACCATGCGAGTCGCCACAACCCCATTTTCTCGTGTCTTGGGGTCTCTGTCGTCCATTGCTTGATTTCTGTAGTCTTGGGAACCACGGAATCAGGCTTCATCTGGTTTTTCAGTTTTTTCAGGCAGGAGGGTAAACCCAGCCCCTGTTAACCATTATGGTCAGAGCAGAAGTCCATGATCCTCAATGGACCCAATAAGAGATTGGAGGCTTATAGACGCTATCTCGGCTATGGTCACATACACTGGTCACACACCTGGGAGCTAAGGGCTTTGCCACGAGGCTGCATTACCTCATAGATGAGCTGTACGCTCATGACCCCAGATCTGCTGCCCAGGCCAGTCCCCTCTGAGCCCCTAGTTGGCGTCATCAGCTGCCTCCTCTTCCACACTGAGACAGCTCCAGGCACACTAAACCCTGCGTGTCCAGCACTGAGCCCGTGGCTTCTCTGGTCTCTTCTCAGCCTCCAGAACTATAAGAAATAAACAGCATCTCCATCTGGCCAAGGTTGGAAACTCAGCCCGTGCTCCTCCCTCAGTGTCCTTCAGAGCTAGCCTTGTTGGTGGAGACGGGAATGATGGCCCCCAGACATGTCCAAGTGCTGATCCCGGAACCTGAGAATGTGTCACCTCACATGGCAAACGGGAAAAGACCCTGAGATGGAGATGCTTCTGGATCACCTGGGCCAGCACAGTCACAGAGGCCCTCCCGAGAGGGAGGTGGAGGCCAGAGTCAGGGAAAGGGATGCGGTGATGGAAGCAGAGGCCAGAGAGAGGAAGACACTGCACCGCTGGTCTTGAAATGGAGAGGGCCAAGGAATGTGGGAAGCCTCTAGAAGCTACAAGGCAGGGAATGGAGTCTCCTCCAGACTCCCAGAGGGAAGACAGCCCTGCCACACCTTGATTTTAGGACAACTTCAAGACCTTCTGTGTGAATGTAAGGCCTTGAGTCTGTGGCTGTTTCACAGCTGTGAGGAACTAACACCACGGTGTGGTGCTAAGCACATGGCCTCTGCACAGGCTGCCTGAGTTCATAATACCCATCTGCAGGCTTGTGAAGGTTGAAAGCATTGTTCCAGGGGAAATGCTCAGCGCTGGGCCCAGCCATGGTAGGCTCTGCACAGGGCAGGTGCAATGGTCACGGGTGCTACTGTTGCGGCGGTTGTTCCTACTAACAGCCCCCTGAGCGCATCCAGACCCCCTCCTGGCTCCTTTGCCATTTGCCGGTGCAGGCTGGGCTCCCTTGCACTTCCGGATGGGTTCCCTGCAAAGCTGCAGGTCCTGGCCTGTGGCTGCCTTCTCCCTGCCCATCTTCCAGGGACTCCAGGCCCTCAGGGTGAAGACCAGAACCCTCTCAGGAGGCCCTGCACAGCCTGTCCTCATCCCATGGGGATATTCCCCCTTTCTGCCTCCAAACCCTCACTTCATCTGGCCTCCCGCCTTAGCTGGCCTGGGCTCCTCTAGGCCCACCACCCACTCTCACCACCTCCCTGCTATGCCTTAAATGTCCCCTCCGAAACTCATGTTGAAATTTAATCCCCCATGGGGCAGCACTGAGAGGTGGGACCTTTAAAAGGCAATTAGGTCACGAGGGCAATGCTGAATCATCACTCATGGATTCCTGGATTCACAGGAGCGGGGCTGGTGGCTTTCTAAGAGGAAGCAGGACCTGAGCTAGCATGCTCAGCCCCCTCACCACACAATGCTCTGCAGAATCCCCACCAGCAAGAAGGCTGTCACCAGAAGTGCCCATGTGACATTGCACTTCTCAGCCTCCAGAACTATAAGAAATAAATTCCTTTTTGTCATGAGTTACCCAGTTTTAGGTATTCTGTTGTGAGCAGCAATAAACAGACTAAGACATTCCCTAACAAGCCTGCCTCACGCCTTTTGAAGCCCTCTCTACCCACGCCCAGACCAGGCATGGTACCTTTGTAAGGGGCTTGTGCACGCTGAACTTCCTGGGGCTGTTGCATGCTTAGAATTACATGTCCAGGCTGGGCACAGTGGCTCATGCCTATAATCCCAGCACTTTGGAAGGCTGAGGAGTGTGGATCACCTCAGGTCAGGAGTTCAAGACTAGCCTGGCCAATATGGTGAAACCTCATCTCTACTAAACATACAAAATATCTCAGCTCACTGCAACCTCCGCCTCCTGGGTTTAAGCAATTCTCCTGCCTCAGTTTCCTCAATAGCTGGGATTATAGGCATGTGCCATCACACCTGGCTAATTTTTGTAGTTTTAGTAAAGACAGGGTTTCATCATATTGGCCAAGCTGGTCTCAACCTCCTGACCTCATGATCCGCCTCCTAAAGTGCCGGGATTACAGGTGTGAGCCACCGTGCCAGAGATTGCATCACTGTATTCCAGCCTGGGCAACAGAGCAAGAGTCTGTCTAAGAAAAAAAAAAAAAAAAATTAGCCAGGCATGGTAGTGCACACCTGTAGTCCCAGCTACTCAGGGGGCTGAGGCAGGAGAATCACTTGAGCCCGGAAGTGGTGGTTGCAGTGAGTCAAGATCGTGCCACTGTACTCCAGCCTGGGTGACAAAGTGAGACTTCATTAAAAAAAAAAAAAAGTATGTGTCCAGTGCTTGGGCCACTTGGATTGCAAGCCCCACACAGTCACAGGCCATGCTGTTCACCATGGAGGCCCAGGGCCAGTTCTGACTGCCAGGTCATCGACTCTCTGTGTCGAGCCTGTTGTCCCTGTGCTGGAACCTCTTGGTAACTATTTGAATGGGCAAGTGAATGACCCTAAAGTCCTGCCCACACCTCTCTTCAGTGACCACAGGAGACCTGTGGACACTGGAGAAAGCAGCACAGGACACCCTCTCCTCTGTGCAGTTGCCTGGGACAGGGAGGGCCTGGTGGAGAATAAGGTGACTGCTTCTCCTTTTCCCTCTGGAAAGGGTGTCTCTGCCCTCAGACTCACCCTCCAGCCCCAACCTGCACCTCCATGGATGGTGATCCATGACCCGGGCCAGCTCTGAGGAGTTCTCAAAGGAAAGTGATCCTGGCATTATTGGGGACATCTCCTGGTCCCCATCTCCCTTCATGGATAGGGCAGGTGTCCCAAGCAGACAGAAGACCCTGGAATCCATCCATGAGAAGGAATGCGTCCTTCCAGCCCTGTTCTCCTGGCGCTCATCCTTTCCCACTTCTGCATGTGCCTGAGGGACCAGATCCGAGAGGAGCTGCCCTCTGGACACCCGGCTCTCTCAGGACCCTTTGAAAATAAAAGGTTTCTCTCACAGTGTCTGCATTGCAATGGAAGTCATTCGAAACTTGGAGTTACCCTAGAGACATGAGGGAAACTGCGTCTCTCGGTTGCACCTGCTCATTCTGCCTGGCGCACTGGATTTAAACAGGAGGAAGAAATGGTTTCTGACTTTGTAGGTGTTGCCCATGTAGCACGGTTTCGGGCTCTGCTCATGATCACTAGCTGAGGAGGGCTGTGACCACCCAGGGAAAGGCAGGTAGGTGGCCAGCAGCATACAGAGGTTATCAGCTAAGCAAGGCCAGACCTGGTCAGTGAGTGATGAGAAAGGTAAGAAGCTTCTTGCTCCTAAGCTAAGAAGGTAGCATGAGGCCAGTCTGGTTGCAGGGCAGGCCGCCTGCCTGGGGCACCTTCCTGGTGGCTCTCCCTCCCATCTGTGTGGTCTCTGCTTCTAGTGCCTTTTGCTCACCTGAGGATGCTCACTGGGGACACAGGCACCTTCCCCAGACAGAGCCAGGCAGCCCCCCACACTCCCCAAACCTGCCTTCTGCAGAGGTACCCACAGCGTGGCCCCGTCCTCTGCTCCAATTTCTGCCAGGATCCTTATCCTGCCCCTCATCAGGCCTACACGGGATCCTCCGGGAAGGGAGGAGACCACTGGCTCTCTTGCCTTGAAGGGAGGTGGAGTCCTCCCTCCTCCAGGCTCCCTGACAGCCCCTCTGATGGGGTGTCCTGGGGCTGCCAGACCAGTACCACAAACTAGGTGGCTGAAAGCAACAGAAGGTTGTTCTCTGTCAGCTCTGGAGGCTGGAAGCCCCAAGTCAAGGTATGGGCAGGTTTGGTTCCTCTTGAGACTGTGGGGAGTCTGTTCTGGGGCTCGCTCCTGCTTCTGGTGGCTGCCGGCATCCTTAGCACCCCTTAGCTTATGGTCACATAATTCCTGTCTCTGCTCCCTCCTTGCATGGACTTCCTTCCCCTCCATGTCCCTGTCCTCCTTCCCTATCTCATAAAGACACTCGTCGCTGGGTTTGGGGCCCACTCTAATCAAGGATGATCTTTTATCAGGATCCTTACCTCATATCTGCAAAGACCCCTATTCCAAAGAAGACCACAAGCACTGGGGCCATGGGTAGGACACAGACAGATCTTTGAGAGGGACACAGGTCACCCCTCTGCCATGGAATGCCTCTGAAGAGGAAGACAGGACCCTGTGCTAGGGAAGGCCGGGGCAGGGCAAGCAAGCTGGGCGGTATGGGGACCTGGGGGCAGCGCTGCCCTACACAGCCCTGGGCTAAGGATTCTCCATGTAGGAATTCCCTTGGCAAGACCATGGTGCCACCAAGATTCCTCGCTTGGCCCCCGACTGTCCCTGGAGAGCACAGCGCACCCCTGATGCTAACCTTTCCTCAGGTCATCTCCTCGCTTAAGAAACCCTTGAAGCTTGGAGCATTTTGGGTATTGCGGGCAGGGCGCCACCATATGACTCCTGGTCGCCTTGGCCTGCTGCTCTGTCTGCTGTTGTGGGACCAATTTTCTTTAGGGATTAATCTCCAGTTCCTGGGGATGCTCTTTTTAAATAAGCTGTTTCATAGCATGAAAGGTTTCATGTGGTTTTTTTTTTTTTAACAAACGCAGTAATAATTAATTGAACGTCTAAGAATAAAGCCAGGTCTGGGACATGGCCTCCCCGCGTGTTGACTATAGTGTGATGCTGACCAGCCCAGATGCAGGCTGGAGGAGGCTCCCTGAGCTACTGGGAAGGGGCTCTTGAAAACCACCTTGGGGCAGGGGTCCTGGGCCGCCAGGCTACTCCCATGTTTGGAGAACCATTTTGACAGCCGAGGCAGGCACCGCACTTTGGAGGCCAAACAGCCAGGCAGCTGGGGAAGCACAGGCACGTGTGGATCAGCCTCACCTTGCATTTCTGTTTCCCTCGGATGGAGTCTCTGTCTCCTCACTCCTGTCCCCTCTTTTCTGTTTGCAGGACGCCTCCTCCTCGGCGGGATCCACCCCCACGGCTGTTCCGCGGGCTGCCTCGGTGTCTGGAGAGCAGGGCACGCCTCCCAAGGTCCAGCTGCCCCTCAACGTGTGAGCTGCCCTTTGTGTCTGTTGGGGTCCCGCACCTGCAGCCCTCCCTCCTGCATGGGCTGGCCTGTCCACGTGTGGTTTCTGCAGGGTTTTCCCATGCGTTACTAGAGCTGGCCAGTGTTGTTATATGCATCTAGTAACACCGCCGAAAGGAGAGTGTGGGAGACAAAAGTCCAGCAAGGTCCTTCTGATGTCATTGTCCCTAGGACATTTCTTCTAAGCAGGGAGGATATTCAGAGTATTCATAATACAGGTCCCAGTCAACAGGAGAGGAGCCAGCCACAGAGTGGAGCAGGCCCTCCGTAGTACGGAAAGCCCTGAGATGGGGGCGAGGAGGGGAGGGAGAGGTGGGAGGGAAGCAGGTGCGCAGAGCAGCGGGTGGTGTTGGGAGCCTGGGCAGCCACTAGTCACCAACTGCTTGGAAGTGGTTCAGTGTTTCAGCCACCGTCCCGGGGCCACACCAGTGCATGCCAGCTGCATCTCATCCCCAAATATAACCAGATGAATCAGTGCTAGGAAGTGAGATGCTTATCTTGTTGAGAAAATCTGCCCAGTTAAATTACAGCTCTTAACAGATACGTGCAGTTTTTAAATTCCCCATTTAAATCGTGTTCTGAAGAATTAGACTCCCTTTTGCTCTTGTGTTTGGCAGAGCTCCGTCACTTGAATGACTGTGTTAAGGTGAAGTTTATGAACTTGGCAAACAATATGACAAATGCAGAAAGTTCTCTTGATCCACGGTGGGTCAGAGGGACACTCAGAACCTGTGTTGTTGCAGAACAGGATGCATTTCAAGCAAAAAAGTCTTTTGAAGAGTAACTTGCCAAGCTTCAAAAGGTCTCCTAAAAGTAGCTCAGCTGCTGGCACACACACCCACCTCTAAGCCCAGTGGAAATGCCAGTCTTTATCCAGTGGTGGGCAGGAAAGCTGCCAACATCCTCCCACTGTAATTAACCAATTTAATGAAAGGAATTTGCAATGTACCTATTTTTTACCTAGCTTCCTTAGCAGGCTACTTCCCAGATGCCTGGAGACTGATGTTCAAGTTTTCACCAGCACTGGACAAAGATACTACCTCCGTCTCCTGCCATCAGTTCTGGCAGCTCAGGCAAAGCTGGGGCCAAGGAGGCATGTGGGAGGGGGAGGGTGACGGGTCTGCTCCTCTTGAAGAATTGGATGCAAGATGCTATCTGAGAAAAGAAACCTGCACCCACAGGGGATGGCCCTGGTGGAGTTTCCCAAATGAGAGGCAGGATACAGGTCAGGGTGCTGAAGCCATGAATGCTTCAAGGGCAAAGCCCAGATGTGTTCATTTTGCGGTCCCTATGACCAGCTGAATGCCTGTACACAGGCTCTCAGCAGCTGCCACTTGTTCTGTGAGAGCAACGGCTCCCCTTCCTAGGTACAGAGGGCTCCCCAGCTTGCCACGAGCTCAAGGCTTAGCCACCTGAGAAGGCTGCTCTGTCTTGGAGACCCAAAAGGTAACAGTCACCCCTGAGAGGCATGCTACCCCTCAAGAGTCGTGAATATTCTGGAGGTCTCAACCATGGACAAACCTCCATGTCCTGGATGGTTTCCGAATCTGGTGCGGGTGTGGAGGGACCTCTTCCCTGCCCAGCTCCCCTGCCCTGGGGGACAAGGTTGCTGTGCCTCCAGCCCTCCACCTTCTCCCTCTGGGCTCCTCCCCCAGGGGAGGGCAGTTTCCACTTAGCTTGAGATTTGGGTACCAGAGAAGGTAAACTTACGTGTTGGACAACATCCTTCTAAAGATGACAAGGACTTAGGTAGGAATATGTCTGCAGGTGACACAGTTGCCCTCCACGCAGCAGCTGGATCATGGTCAGCATGATCTGTGACTGGTGATGGTCTGTTCCATGTGCGTTCGTAGTTGTTACACTGAGTAGCAGTCACAAGCTAGATAACATTACATACATTACAGCAGCATGCATGATGCATTCTGAGAACGTGACATCCTTTATTTTATCCCCAGAGAGGAAAAGATCAGACTGACCTCACCACTTTATCCTCTTCGGCTCCAGGAAGCTAGTATTCCCACACATACCCTATCGGTGGCAAGTACCTGTGGTGGGGGTCTGATCTAACCATTCTTCCCAAAGTAGTATCTGTAAGTCACGTTCAGAAGTCTGAAATTTAACACGAGATGTGCTGTCGTTACAAAAACAACTGCAGCAAACAACAGTGCACTGCTGCCCGTCAGGGGTCTGCAGAGAATGATGGCTTGGGACTCCAGCCAGGGCCCAGATGGGGCTGACGTGAAGGTCAGCCATGGAATGACTTCAGGAGACGCTGTTCCTGATTTTCATGATTGCACAGCTTCGACCTCTCCAGGCCATGTCACGTGCACTGAAACATGAGCCCTTGCGATTAAGAGGCCTCATCCCGCACAGTCAGCATGTTGATGGCAGGATATTGTTCATGTCCTTTCCTCCACGTGTGAAAGGCTTCCATGACACAGATTCCCTAAGGGCTCCGTTGCCCAGAAACACAAGAAGGGTCTCAGTTTGCTCACCCAGTGCATGGAGGTGACTGTGAGTCTGCAGAGACATCTCTCATTCCTGCACCCCCTTTCCACCCCTGCTGCGTTGGGAACTCTACTCTCTGGCTCTGGGGCTTGTCTGCCTTCCTCTTGGCAGATCTGCTGTGATTTGGGGGAGCAGAGATATGAGTGTCTGGTCCTAGAGGCCATGCTCCTGGGCACAGCCAACCCACCCAGAGGGTCTCAAGATTGATGAAAATGCTGTGAGTAGGTTGCCTCTGATTCAGAAAGGTTGTTTCTCACCTCCACTTTTGCATGGGCATCTTAGAGCCACTGCCTGGTGTGAAGGACCAGAGGAGGCAGGGAGGGGGCAGAGGGCTACCCTGCAGGAGCCATCCAAGATGCCCCGTCATCACCTCCAGCGATGGAGGAGGTGGAGGAGGAGGAAGAGACAGGCATCAGACAGACACGCCTGGGTCTGACTCGGTGTGCCTACCTGCAAACTGAGGGCAGCGTAACTCTTGGCATAGAGCGTTGCTCTGGGACTGCATGTCAGCTTGGCATCAGAGAAGGAAAATTCCACAGTCAATGGGTGCAGTTCATCACCTGCAGGGAAAACTAGGTACCCTGTGAGGTGCATGACCACCCAGGTGGCACCTGGGGAACCTGGGAGTCCTATCCAGGAGCCCAGAGAAAGACTTGGGGAGAGGAAGAGGTTGGCCTGCAACAGGGAAAGGGAAGCCCAGGGGAATGGTGGCCAGTGGTTTTCATCCTCCCTTGCTAGGGTTCAGACAGGGTCCCTGGATCTGGTGGTTGATGTTGATCATGTGAGACGTGCTCTCTGTCATGGCAGGGACGACCTCACAGGCCTTGCTGGATCAGGAGTGACCCTCCTCATGACCCCACCACCATTTGTGCCGGTGGTCAAAAAGCTACGAAACCACCCTCAGTGGCAGCAGTCCCCACATTCTAGGACATGGAGAAAGGACTGGTGACCAAACCATGCTAACACAAGACAGGGACACCTTCCATTGCAAATTCACAAAGTAGGCTGGCACTGCACTCAGTCTGCAATGGACTGGATCGGCGTGAATTCAATACAACAGGACCCAGTCAGATAAATCCATGCCAGGCTTGGAATAAAGGCCTGGAGCAGTGAAGCCACCAGGTACTGCCTCCAAGAGGTATCTCAGAGGCCAGCCATCTGGCCTCCTCTGACAGTGCCCAGCCTTGTGATCAGCCTGGCCCCATGGTCAGCCCTTCCAGGCACTGGCGGTACCGTCCTCAGGGTATTACAGACAGATGCAACCAAGAAGGTGAGAGTGAGCCTGAGAACCAGCAGAGGGATGAGTGCTCCTCACCCCCTCCTCTGCCGCCTGCACCTCCAGAGAGAGGGCAGATCTGGGACCCCAAGCAGGTGGGGAAGTAGAGGGATGCAAGTGGAAGGAGCAGAGAATTTTATTGAGAGTCTCTGGACAACATAGAGCTTGGCCGGAAAAGGTCAGAGACATCTGGAGCTGCTGCAGGGCCGGCTGCGGTGGAAGGAAGGAGATGCAGGGCCCTGTGGTAGCAGCACATCTCTGGCGGTACCAGCGCCGTCTATGTTGGGTTTCCTGGAGGCAGACCCTGAGATGGGGAGGTTTGTGGGGAGTGCTTTCAGAACACATCCGTCAGGAAGCTAGACCGCACTGTGGCTGAAGGGAATCCTTGCTGATCCTCAGGGCTCTGGAGCCGAGACAGCCCTGCGGAGTTTCCACATTGGAAGTGAGCCAGGCTTCAGGCTGCCCTTGGGAGAGACAGTCATGGGTGATGCTGCACCCTGAGGGAGATTCCAGCAGAGCCACCACAGTGAGCAATCAGCCACTTGTCACCCTTCAGAGGGGACCCAGGCTGGGCATCCCTGGACCCTGTCCAGTGATGGGGCTTCAGCCTCAGAGTGCACCAAACACAGGCAAACCTCATTTCATTGCACTTCCCTTTGTTGTGCCTCACAGATACTGCATTTTTTTTTTTTTTTTTTTTACAAATTGAAGCCTTGGGGTAGCCCAGCGTCCACCAAGTCTAGTGGTGCCATTTTTCCAATGGCGTGTGTTCACTTCAAGTCTCTGTGTCACATTTTGGTAATTCTCACAGTATTTCACACTTTTTCATTATTATTATATCTTTATGGTGATGTGATCAGTGATTTTTGGTGTTACTATTGGAATTGTTTTGGGCACCACGGACTGTGCCATATGAGACAGTGAACTTAATAAGTGATGTGTGTGTTCTGACTGCTCCACGGACCCACCATTCCCCCATCTCTCTTTCTCTCCCCAGGCCTGCCTTTTCCCTGCGACACAATATTGAAATTAGGCCATTTAGTAACCGTAAATGACCTCTAAGTACTCAAGTGAAAGCTAGAGTCAAACATCTCTCACTTTTAAGTCAAAATTAGAAATGATTAAGCTTGGTGAGGAAGGCATGTCAAAAGCTGAATGTCAAAAGCTGAGATAGGCTGAAACTTGTGCCAAACGCTTATCTAAGTTGTAAATGAAAGGAAAAGTTATTGAAGGAAATTAAAAGTGTTACTCCAGTGAACACATGAATTATAAGAAAGTGAAACAGCCTAATTGCTAATATGAAGAAAGTTTGAGTGGTCTGGATTAAAGATCACACTAACTATAACATTCCCTTAAGCTAAAGCCTAATCCAGAGCAAGGCCTTATCTCTGTTCAATTCCATGATGGCTGAGAGAGGTGAAGAAGCTAAAGGAGAGACGTTTGAAGCTAGCAGAGGTTGGTTCATGAGGTTCAAATAAAGAAGCCACCTCTGTAACATAAGAGTATAAGGTAAAGCAGCAAGTGCTGATGAAAAAGCTGAAGCAAGTTATCCAGAAGATCTAGCTAAGATCACTGATGAAGGTGGCGACACTAAACTACAGATTTTCAGTGTAGACAAAACAGCCCTATATTGGACAATGATGCCGTCTAGGACTTTCATAGCTACAGAGGAGACATCAAGGCCTGGCTACAAAGCTTTAAAGGAGAGGCTGACTCTTGGTAGGTACTAATGCAGCTGGTGACTTTAAGTGAAGCCAGTGTTCATTTACCATTCTGAGAACCCTAGACTCTTAAGAATTACACTAAACCTACTCTCCCTGTGCTCTAGAAATGGAACAACCAAGCCTGGATGACAGCACATGTGTTTACAGTATGGCTTCTGGAATATTTTAAGCCCACTGTCAAAACCTACTGCTTAGAAAAAAAAAATTCCTTTTAAAATATTACTGCTCATTGACAGTGTACCTGGTTATCCAAGAACTCTGATAGAGATGTGCAGGAAATGAATGTTGTTTTTATGCCTGCTAACACAGCATCCATTCTTCAGCTCGTGGATTAAGGAATAGTTTAGACTGTCAAGTGTTCTTACTTAAGAAGCACCTTTTTTTTTTCCGAGACAGAGTTTCACTCTGTATTGCCCAGGCTGGAGTGCAGTGGCATGATCTCGGCTCACTGCAACCTCTGCCTCCTGGGTTCAAGCCATTCTTCTGCCTCAGCTTTCTGAATAGCTGGGATTACAGGCATGGGCCACCACGCCCAGCTAATTTTTGTATTTTTTTGGTTGAGGAAGGTTTTCATCATGTTGGCCAGGCTGGTCTCAAACTCCTGACCTCAAGTGATCCACCTGCCTTAGCCTCCCAAAGTGCTGGGATTACAAGCGTGAGCCACCACAGCCAGCCAAGAAGTACATTTCAGAGGCTCTAGCTGCCATAGGTGGTGATTCCTCTCATGGAACTGGGCAAAGTAAATTGAAAACCTTTTGGAAAGGATTCACCATTTTAGGGCTATTATGAACATTTGTGATTCATGGGAGGAAGTCAAAATATCAACCTTAACAGGAGTTTTGAAGAAGTTTCTTCCAATCCTCATGGATGATTTTGAGTGGTTGGTTCAGGACTTCAGTGGAGGAAGTCACTGCAGATGTGGTGGAAGCAGCTAAAGAAGTAGAATTCGAAATTGAACCTGAAGGTGTGACTGAATTGCTGCAATCTCATGAGAAAACTTGAACAGGTGAGCAGTTGCTCTTTATGGATGGGCAAGAAAGTAATTTCTTGAGATAGAATCTACTCCTGGTGAAGATGCTGGGAACATGGTTGAAATGACAACAAAGGGTTTAGAATAGCACATAAACAGTTGATAAAGTAGTGGCAGGATTTAAGAAGATTGACTCCAATTTTGAAAGAAATTCTACTGTGGGTAAATGCTGTCAAACAATATCACATGCTATAGAGAAATCTGTCATGAAAGGAAGAGTCAATATGGCAAACCTCATTGTCTTATTTTAAGAAATTGCCATAGCCACCCCAGCCTCCAGCCGCCACCACCCTGATGAGTCAGCAGCTATTCACATCAAGATAAGACCCTCCACCAGCAAATAAACTATGACTCCCTGAAGGCTCAGATGATCATTAACATTTTGGGGCAATAAAAGATTTTTTTTTTTTTTGAGACTAGTCTCACTCTGTCACCTAGGCTGGAGTGCCCTGGTGCTACCTCTACTCACTGCAACCTCTGCCTGCTGGGTTCAAGTGATTCTCCTTCCCCAACCTCCTTGGTAGCTGGGATTACAAGTGCTTGCCACCACACTGGGCTAATTTTTGTATTTTTAGTAGAGATGGGGTTTCACGATGTTGGACCAGCTTGTCTCAAACTCCTGACCTCAGGTGATCTGCCTGGCTCAGCCTTTCAAAGTGCTGGGATTATAGGTGTGAGTCACTGTGCCCAGCCAAATAAAATATTTCTTAATTAAGGTATTTACATTTTTTTAGACATAATGCTATTGCATACTTAATAAGCTACTGTATAGTATAAACATAACTTTTACATACATTGGTAAACCAAAAATTTGGGTGACTCACTTTATTGCAATATTTGCTCTATTGGGGCAGTCTGGAACCAAACCCACAAATGTCTCACAGGTATGCCTGTACCTGGAGGGCTGTCGAAACACAAATTGCTGGGCCTTACACCAGGAGCTCCAGGGTGAGGCCCCAGAATCTGCATCTCTAACAAGTTCCAGGTGAGGCCAGTACCACTGGCCCAGGTTCACACTTCAGGGGTCCCTGCACACTAGCCCTACACACAAGTGTCACAGGGGCTTAGTCGAAAAAGACACAGCTCCCAAGCTGGCCTCACAGTCATGCCACCCTAACTTCCTTCCATGAACTCTGTGACACTGGGTTCTACCTGGAAGAACCCTATCTGAACCCACGCAGCTGGCTGTGGGATCCCAGGAAATCAGAAGACCCCAGCAGTTTCTGCTGGCTGGGCTGAGCCAGACCATGATGTCAGCCCTCAGGGAAGGGGCGAAGGCAGCAGTGCTCAGGGGCTGGCTATCCCGAGGCCACACCTGCAGCTCCACAGGCACTCGCGCACGCTCCTCTGAGCATCTGCACTCATCCTCACTCTGCCTGCAGCTCCTGGTCGCCTCTGAGCCCCTGAGCCTGCTTCAGTCCTTCCACAGGACTTACCCAGCCCTCCCCAGACCTCCTGTGCAGCTCTGACAGCACTCCTACTGTCGATCTTTCCTGCTGCACCTTGATGGAAGAGGTGAGGAGGGAGCACACATCTCCGTAACTCGAGCCAGTGTGGCCCTGGGAGAAGAGCAGAAGGGGGACTTCTAGTAGGAGAACTGGGAATCATTTGCTTATTTTAGAAGACATGAGCAAGCCAGCATCTAGAGGAGAAAGGGTTTGAAATTAGTGAAGGCACTAAAATACTTTGGTTTACTCTGATTAGAGCGGAAGAGAAATCTGCAGACAATTAGCAGCAAGATAAGATCTTGCTATAGAAATAAGGAAGTAGTATGGGTAAGCGAAGGCTGTGCTGTTAGTTTCAACAGGCTGCACGTGAAATCAGACACACACCATGCCCAGCTGGGTCGGCCCAGCCACCAGTCTGTCCTGTCTGTGCACCGTCCCAGGTGTGGTGAGCCCCTGGCTCCGTGCCTGACTGCACACCTGCGGTGGCCACTTCTGCCTGGAGGAGGCTGTACTTGTCCTCAACAACTTGTCCTCCAGAGACGCTTTTTCTAATTGGCATGAAAGCCCTCTATACGCTACCAGGTGGTGGTGGTGAGGAAGGCTCTCTGAGCCTAAAATCCCATGATTGCCTTAAATAAGTACTTGAAGTACCAACCTGTGAGAATCCGAAGAGGTGAGGTCGGAGCCTGCAGGGCAGCTTCAGCTGGTCTCAAGTGTTATGGAGATGACCTGAGCGCTCCGCAGGGCCTGTGTTGAGCTGCCAAGGTGTTTTGAAGCAAATGGAAGGTGAGAGTTGAGCCCAGGAGCCAGGAGGATGTAAGTCCTGCTACCTGCAGGTGCCACCTGATTCTCCCTGCCATGCTAGGCCCAGGTACATGTGTCTATGAAGATTGGCTCGCCACTCTGAGTGTTGGAGATGCCGTCCAGCTCAGCCAGGAGACTGAACTGGCAGTCCTGGCAGGATACAGCTCACGGATGTTGGTGGGAAACGAGGTAACAGTTGATACCACTGTGGCTGCAGGGGGCAGTGGCAGAGACCCTGAGAGTGGGAGGGCGGCAGGGTGGACAGGGCTGGTCTCTGGGCAAGATTGCTCTTCCTCCCTCCAGGGCCTTCTCCTGAGTCCCTCAGAGAGGACAGCAGATGCAGGTGACCCCCACCCGGGCCAGGGCCCACCCCACACGAGCTGCGTGCCAGAAAACAGACCCAGCTCATCTGTCTGCTTTTGGTGTCCCCTACAAGGCGCCCAGAGAAAAAAAATTAGGCGGAGAAGAGATTTTTCAAGGTGAAGCCAGGCTTATTTACATTCCGGTTCCCCCAGCAGCCTACACCTAGAGGCCGAACTTAAGAGACTAGTGGGAAGGATTACTCATTGACAGAACAGACTTAAAATAAGACGAAGAGGCCAAGCACACTAGTGCCCTGGTGCATGTCAGAGCAGCATCTCCTTACGGGTGGGCCACACCGGGCCTGTGCTTGGAGTGAGAGGGCTGGCATATCCCATTCAGAACCCCAGCCTCCCCAGGGCCACACCTTGGTGCCACTGCAGCCCTCATCCTACGCAAGCCCTGCCCCAGCTGTGCCCCAGGCTGCACTGACAGCTCCAGCAGCCCAGCCTTGGCCCTACCTCTGAACATGCGTGACCGTGGACAGAAGCTCCATGTCCTCAAGCCTTTGTGTCCTCAGCCTTGAAGCCTCTGCAAGAAAGCCACAGACAGCCCTGGGGAGGAAGCACGTTGCACAGGGCCTCAGCCTTGCTGGGGGTTCAGTGCTCCCAAGCCACCGAGCTCCACGCTGTGCAGGAAGCCTGCGCGGTCTGGAGGGAAAAGTGGCTCAGCCTCAGTCAGGGGGTGCAGCCCCAGCCAATCTACAGAACAAAGCCTCCATGGAGCACGGCCTACCCCTCACAGGCCACTGCGGCCCCAGCTCTGCACTTTGCCCACCAGCCCAGCCCAGGAGCAGGATGGAGAGGAGTCCTTGAACCGTGGTCAGCAGCCTGGGCATGTTGTGGGCCTGCTCTGGCCACTGACAAGCCTCCCACTCCAGAGCAAAAGTGGCCCCGGCCCTGGGACCAACTAAAAGCAGCTCTTGGTTCGGCCTGAGTCACACACCACCCACCCCTGGCCGGGAGCCAACTCGGCTCTGCATTCTGCACGTGGCCATCAAAACAGACTGTTCTGACACTGTAAAGTGACAGATGAGGCTAACTTAAGCAGGATTTACGCTCAATTATTACTTTGAGAGCAGGCATATCACCTTGTGCATCATTGTTATTGATTCAGAAGCCTTCTGAGGATCCAAGCCGTCTCTGCACTCTTCCTCTCCTCTTCTGCCTTCCTTTGCCTCAGCCCAGACTGTGTGGAAGCCACCCTTCCCTCCCCTCCCCTCCCCTCCCCCTTCTCTTTCCTCTTCTGTTCCCTCCCCCTCCTCTCCCATCCCCTCCTCCCTCCCCCTCTCTCCCTCTTTCTTACCCCTCTCCTCCACTCCTCCCCATTCTCCTCCCCTCCCCTCCAGCTTTCCTACGCAGACACACGTTGGCTGCAGTTGTATGTGATTTTCACTGGACTTTTCCCTTAGTAGTATTTCCTCTATGGTGGTCAGAACAGAATCACACCTTGGGTTCTCTCTGTTTGTCACCTGGACACAGCATTGAAACTGTGAACACGGGGAGGAGAGGGGGCCTCTCCTGATGGCTTCGTATATCCTTCTGAAGCCCAGAGTTGGTCCTAACTTCATTGTCAGTGTTCATCTTTTCAAACAGGGAAAGAAAAGACACCAGCCACAGTTGGAGCCCACAGGATGTCCCCAAGGGGAGGGCATGAGGGACACCTGTAAGCAAAGGAAATAGCCAAGGTCACTGAATGAGGGCAGAGGGCCTTGTTATGTAGGATTGTCATGTTGGAAAAAGGTTGCAGATTTCACGTTAAGGCCAAGAAACTTTTAATCTCTACAAGATTCTCATACTGTTCCAGAATATTCCACACTGGGCCTCCTTTATTCCTGCTTGAACCCTCGTGAGCTGCATTCTGTTTCTGTTTTCACTTAGAAGTTTTCTCCAGCATCAGGAGGGTGCCGTGGGGTGTCTGTGAGCTTCCCTCACATCCCCAGAGATGCATTGTGTGCACGCGCCCCTGGACAGGGCCAACATGGCCACCCAGCACTGGTGTGAAGTTCACCAGATCACTCTTCATTAACATTAGTCTTTGGTCTCTTACTGGACTGAGGTCCCCACCAACTTCCCTGGCTGAAGTCTTGTGAGCAAATAATCTGATGGGTTCTCTCCATCAGTTCAAAACCAACCTTCCCCAAATCCCGAAAATAGCAGAGCAATTATCTAAGTATTATCCAGTCCTTACAAGGAAAAGATATGGATATAGTTAAGTACTTTATGAGAGTAGCTTGCCCCATGGGCTGAGTTAGAGGCACAGCATCTAAACCCTAGACTAGGATTTGCACCACTAAATTTGATCTTTTCTTGTTTGCAAATAAGACTTCTTAAAAGTAAGGCCAGGGTAATCCCAGCAATTTGGGAGGCTGAAATGGGAGGATTGCTTGAAACTAGGAGCTCAAGACCAGTCTGGGCAACATACAGGGACCCCATCTTTACAAAAAATTAAGAAATCAGCCAGCATAATGGTGCACAGCTGTAGTCCCAGCTACTTGGGAGACTGAGGTGGGAGGATCACTTGAGCCCAGGCGGTTGAGGCTGCAGTGAGCTGTGCTTGCACCCCTGCACTCCAACCTGGGTGACAGGCTGAAATGCTGTCTCAAAAAAAAAAATGTCAAATAATTAATCATGGTCCATTACTGCAAGGAAGTGTGCAACCAAGAATTTTCTAACTTAACTGCCTTTCCCCTGAAAAGGGCCTCTGAGGTCTCTTCAGCTCTAGTTAATTGGATAAGCCAGGCAGGAAAATCAGGCCGGATTAGATTAAGTGAGGAAAATCCAGCCCAAGTCCAGCTTAGCTCACTCTGAGTTTTCCCTAAGGTTTTCCTTGCTCAGAGCATCAGACTTTAGACAGTGGGAAGAAGAGGAAAAAACTGGGAAGTCCAAAGACCTGACCCTGGGATGAAGTTCAGAGGGTCCTCGAGGGTCTTGGGGTCACTGTGCCTTACTGAGCTGCCTTCTCATCTGTCAGATGGGCAGGTGGAATCCTCGCAAGGCTGTGGGTGACAGGCCACCCCTTCCTTGCAGGCAGCTCCCCGAAGGCCTCCCCTGCCTGTTGGGTTTGTTGTGAGGAATGAGTCGGGGAGGGTGTGTGGGCCCTCTGTAAACTGTAGAGCCCCCACAAACACTAGTGGCTCTTTTTAGGTTTGGTTGCTCCAAAGACAACCTCCCCCCAGGAACGCTGGCCGGTCCCCTGCTCCCCGGGAGTGCTCCCACTGATGCTGGCCCCATACTCTGCCCGCAGGTACCTGGCGCTGTACGCCTACAAGCCCCAGAAGAGTGACGAGCTGGAGCTGCACAAGGGCGAGATGTACCGGGTTCTCGAGAAGTGCCAGGATGGCTGGTTCAAGGGGGCGTCCCTGAGAACCGGGTTCTCTGGGGTGTTCCCCGGAAACTACGTGACACCCGTTTCCAGGTGAGAGCATGGTGGTGGCAGCCTGGGCGAGGAGAGAGCAAGGGCCTGCATGCCCTACCGCCGTTGTTAGTGCTGGAGGCCATGCTGTGGGCCGGACCCAGAAGGCAGCAAGGCCCCCAGTGCCCAGGATTCGGCCCTGGCATCCCCAGGCCTGCATTTCACCTTCTGAGCTGGGTTTGCACTCAACTCCTTGGCTGTCCTCAGCAGACACTGGCCACCAAGGGGAGAAGAACAGAAACAGGAGGGGCAGGGACAGGGAAGTCACCAGAGAGTGAGGTGACAAGTGTGAGTATGTGTTTGTGTAAGGACAGTGTGTGCACAGGTATACAGTGTGTTCAGTGTGTATGCGTGTGTAGAGTGTGTGCACGCTTCTGTGTGCTTGTGTGTATGGTATCTGTGCATGCGTGCAGTATATGTGCAGTGTGTGTGCCTGTGCATGTGCGTATGCGTACTGTAAGCATAAGGTGTGTGCGCATAGGCAGTGTCTCTGTATAGTGTGTGCATGTGTGTGTGTGCATAATGTGGGTACAGCATGTGTGTGTGCAGTATGTATGCACATGTGTGCAGTGTGTGTCATCACATATAGATGTGTGATATGTAAAACACTATATACATATATGCAAAGGAGAAATGATATATTCCCAAAAGTTAACAATTGTTGAGTAGTCGCATTGTGGTCATAGATTTTTTTTCCTTGTATTGTTAGTGTTTAGTAAGTTCTCTGTTCTATTACTTTTATAAAATAGCGTATGTAATTTTAGAGTCACTGAAGGGATAAGGGGGTTGTCTGGGGACTTTTCACTGAGATGAGGATCCACAGCTTGGTGATGTCAGTCAGCCTCACTCACAGAAGCCCCTCGTGGGCACGGCCCTGTGTTGACACTGCAGGACACACACAGAAGCGAAAGACGCGGCCTTGGGTTTCTCCTGTCTTTGGAACAAGGCTACAGTGGAAACAATTAAATAACACGTAGACCCTGCTTCGATCGCTGGGCTGATTCCTACTTGCAGAGTGGTCTTGGGACACATGGTGTGTTGATTTGAGCGGCTCTAGTTCCCAAGGTGGTCTTCAGCCAGCACCTCTCTCAAGGTGCCCAGAGGCGCCCAGGGGATGACAGAGTCACCCAAGGCCTGGAAGGTCTGCAGGCACAAGGCTGAAGGGGCAGTTAGAGATCCTTCGCTTAGGTGATGCTCAGCAGGGAAAAGCTTGAAAAGCAAACTGCAGAGGGGCTTCAGGAAATGCCCCCCATCAAACCCAGCCACCTGGTCAGAGGGGTGGCTGCTTAGGGGGTGAGCTGCCCATGACCTCCTGGGGCTTCTTCAGCGGTGTGGGGTGACTTGCCCAGTGTGTGCAGCCCCGAGGAAGGTCTCTGGTCTGGATTTCCCATGCCAGTAGGTATGGGTTGGCTCTCTCAGTTTGCAACTGGCCTGTGCTTAAAGCCCCTGGCCTGGAGTTGGGCTCACCTGTCATGTTATCAGATGGCCCTTCCGGGAAAGGACAGGTTACCCCTCTAGGTTAGGGGACACTCTGCCCAGCTGGCACCCTCCAGGAAGGTGCAGCCTTAGATGGGGGGTGTCCACACCTCCGGGCTCACCCGCCCTGCTGGGGGACATCACCCTGTCACATGCCCCACTCCCATATGAGGAGGCAGGTTCTTCCTCCATGCAGCAGGCTAGAGCAGCAGCTTCTGAGGGAGGCCAGGGGCTCCCCAGTTTCTCTTCTCTGATTCTTCTTTTACCCTTATCTGAGAACTTTCACAGACCTTCAGAAACGTAAAGCCTGCGGTTTAAATCCAGCTTCCTTGCGTGGCACTGGGGCCCTCTACCACCTAGCCGGGCAACTCCTGACAAGCACCAGTCAGCATCACCACGGGAAGCTCTTTTAGGTGGCCCCACCCCCACAATACTGGAATGCCTTCCACCCTCTTCCTGTTTCTGAATTAAACCCCTGAATATCCTTCACGAGCTGGGTCCCAAGTCCGCTTGCTGTATGAAGCCTTGCCTGGAGGCCCCCATCCTTGCCTGTGCCATAGTTGAGATAGAAGGCTCTGCCCACCATGTCATCACAAGCAGCCCACTGGCAAGTTCTGCCTGTTAAGGTCACCTACAGGCATGCAGGGTCCCCTCACAGGCCAGCCCCTGGGCCATAGTAGCCATCTCCTGCTTTGTGTCCCTGGCTCCTTGCTTACCATGTGCATATACAAGGTACTCAATAAATACAGGTTGAATCAATAAATGAAATCTAATTGTTCTGATCAAAATGTCTCCTTAAGAACTGTCTTCTCCTGCTGCCAGGGAGTTTGTTATGGGAAGATTCTCCAGCTCCTGACACTGGAACTCTGTGGGTGGCCCGGGACCTTCCCTCCACCTCTGCTGTGCACCTCGTGGTTGCTCACGCCCCTCGAGCCCTCTTGGTCTGTGTTTTGTAAAGAATGGCAGAACCAGGAAGAACCATTAAGCAAAAGCCACTCCAAATCTTGCCTTAGTAACTGCAGTGTTGGGAGGCCACTGAGTGTCCTCTCTGTTTCCTCAGAGAAGGAAATATTAGCTGCCCCCGGGTCAGTATGTTGGAGGCCATGGCTCCCTCACTCCAATCCGTAGCTCAGCACAAAACAGGAAATCTGGCCTTGGTCTTTATCCTCAGAAGTGGAAGACAGCTGTCCCCCTCCAAGGCTGTGCCCCCAGGACTTATACTTTCTTGATCCCTACTGGGTCCAGGACAATTGCCAAGGCCACCCAGCAGAAGGCAGTGCCTTTACTGGCAGTGGTTGGAGGGTGGGCGAAGGCCTGGCCCTTCATGCACAGACCTGGATCCATCAGCTGTGTTTGTCCCCACTGTGCTAGAAGGCTCTGGAGTGCTGTGGGCTCTTGGGGCGGGGAGTGTAGTGCTCAGAGTTGAACATTCCGAGTTCATTTAAAAACTAGGTGCAGGAGCAGGTGTGTGGGTCTTCCTGTGAGGATAGGCACTAAGGAAGTAGGACTAGCAGAGGGTATCTCTGCCATCCTGCCATGAGGGCAGAGGGAGAGGGTTGTCTACTGTCATGAGAGGCAAATGTGTGTCTGCATCTATTGTGTTCAGACTTGTCAGTATCACCTTGCAAGTTAGTGACTCATCATTTGTGAGCCCACTTCATTTAGCTTTAAAAATGATTTCCTTGGGAAAAAGTGAGCTCCATGGATAACAAATGGGATTTTAAAATTCATGGTTTTGGCTGACCTGGTAACAAGCTTGATTACTGGGGTAGAGTTCAGCACAGCTCTGAGGGCTGGGGAAGGAGGATACCACCCTGGGTCCCTTAGCTTGTGAGTCCTTTTCCAAGAGGCCCCTCTCCCTGCAGCTGCTGTGCAGAAGCCCTCACTCTGTTTTACCAGGAGCTTCCCCGCTAGAGGCCATGCCCAGCGGTACCAGCTACAGGGAGATGGCTGGACCAGGCCCAGGAGACATGGGGCAGGCAGCCTGTTCTCCCACCTGTGGCTTCTGGTGTGTCTTGGAATAAGATCCTGAAGGGACAGAAATGGGAATTTACCCAGCTCTTGGACAAATGGAAGACATTTAATTCTCCAGAAACTGAATCCACAGAAGCTTCTAAGCCCCTAACTCAGCCATATTTCACACTGCTGCCTTCAGGGCATGGATTAAGTACAAATACACAGAGGGACAGCATGGAAAGACCCATTTCCAGAGTGGCTGTGTTCCTCTTGTGAGAGCTGGTTTCATCTGGAAACTTAGGAGTGAAAGTGCATTTATTTCTGGTATGGAACTGCAAGCTCCTGGTCATTCTCAGAAGGACGTCGTGCTGGTGTGCCCTTTCCCAGCGGCCAGCAGGTGTGAGGTGGCAGCCGTGCTCAGAGGGGGCCAGCGTCCTTGCCATCCTTTCCCACACGTGCTGGATGCGTCAAGGCCTCATGGGACGTGACTAAGTCATCTGTTCTTTCTGGATGTATCTGGAGACACAGCTGTCTGTAGGAACAAATTAAGGCAGTAGATCTGTTACAAAAGATTTGATTCGGCCCATTCCTCTGTTTCTCAGGGTGGCTTTGCTATCTCTTAAATATTTCACACTGAGAATTCGCCCCCCCATGAAGGTTTTAGAAAGGGGGCCCTTCTGCTGGGTGACAAGCATTGTTTTAGGGCTTTGTCCCCAAATTAGTTGGCCTTCATCTCTTAGAGCCAGCAGGTCAGAGTGAGGCTCTGCCAGAGGCCCAGGTGGTGCTATCACCTCTGAGCCTCTCATCAGAATTCCTTCTGCTTTCTCTCCACAGGGTGCCGGCAGGAGGGGCGGGGCCTTCCCGGAATAATGTGGTCGGAGGGTCTCCACTGGCCAAAGGGATAACCACAACCATGCACCCAAGCAGTGGGAGTCTGAGCAGCCTGGCCACTGCCACAAGGCCTGCCCTGCCCATCACCACTCCCCAGGCCCACGCCCAGCACCCCACAGCCTCGCCCCCAACAGGCAGCTGTCTACGGCACTCAGCCCAGCCAGGGGCCAGCCAAGCCCGGAGCACCATCTCAACAGGTACATTCCTAGACTCACAGGGGCCTCACCCTGCGGGGCATCAACAAGGGAGCTTCCTGGGACATGCTCGTGAGACATATCTTGGCCCAGGGCTCCAGCAGTGCACGTGCTGCCGGTGGTATGTGCTTGCCATGCTCATGAACATCTGATCTCCAGGAAGTTCACTTCCTTATCATGTGACCCTTCCTGGCAGCTGAAGTTAATTTACAAATATTTATACATTTCATCATAGCAAGAGGGCCGCATGGACTAATAAGATTAACATTGGCACTTTCAGATGCCTCCCCCGTGAATGACTGTGGGCTGGCCACATGGGTCTTGCATCTGCCGGGCCCTGCTGGGCTTCCCAGATAGGTGGCAGCTCACAGGACAGGGCTGGGTTGAGACTCAGGCCCAGACTCTTCCCTTTCTGAAGTGCTCTGAGGTGGGAGGAATGATAGCTGCTGATCCTTCGCCTTCATGGCAGCTGGAGAAACTTAAGGAAAACCAGTTTGCCCCTGGGATGTGAGATGAAAAGAAATTATGGGGTGGACCTTAAGGGCATACAGAAGGTAAGCACATCTTGGCTGGTAGCTTAGTGTTGAGCTAAGAACTGCTGATGCTGGATTCGCAAGGTGATCTGGGAGCCCATGCCACAGCACCCTCCACCACAGTGGAGCCAGTGATGCTGGCACGGTGCCAGTACCCCAGGACAGGAGCGTGTAACACAAAATGTCTCTTCCCACCCAACCCTGTCCTCTCAGAAATCATCTCTTTTTCTCAAAGTGAGGCTTAAAGGGCAAAAAGAATATAAATTCATGGAAACAATAAAATGCACTGTTTCTTAGACTAGCCAACACAATGACCCATTAGAAGTGTCCAGAAAGCAGCTTCTCATGTGTGGAAAGAGAAGACAACACTTAGCTCAGCAGAGGCCATATTTCCTCCCATGTCTCAGCTGATGAGACAACGGGTGGGGGGTAAATGTCTGTCATCCACTTGCCTACCCAAATGGGTGCAGGGTGGACTTCGGGTACCCAGTGTCTGGCATTATCAGTGGGTGCAAGTGGACTTCAGGTGCCTGGTGTCCAGAATCATCAGTGGATGCAGGGTGGACTTCAGGTGCCCAGTATCCAGCACCATCAGTGGGTACAGGGTGGACTTTGGGTACTCCATGTCCAGAATCACCAGTGAGTACAGGGTGGACTTCAGGTACTTTCATGTCCAGAATCATCAGTGGGTGCAGGTGGACTTCAGGTGCCCTGTGTCCAGCCTCGTGCTGGTGGTGTACCTGTCAAGCAGTGGGTAACTCAGCACTAGGAAAGCTTCATGGGTGATCTCAGCACTGCCCTGGTGTCAGAGCTTCCAAGACCTACTCTGCCATCTCAGAGATTCTATAAGTCCCCACTGGTATCTTTTTTACTTAAATTAGCCAAGAATGGTTCTTTGTTTTCACAACCCTGGCTCCGGGGCCATAGGAAAGAATCTGCAGCAATATTACCTGGTGCCCGAGCCCACCCCGCAATCTATGACCTTTTGATCAGCCATCCTTGAGCATGGTTTATGTGGATCTCTGTTTTCTGGTAGCCTTTAGCTGGGGATACAGTCGTTGCAGTTGGCAAGTGATCCGGTGATCTGAAGCCACGCTCCCTGACTGGTCAGAGGTAGCCAGTATACTGATCTGCTTGACCCCTGGAGCACCCAGGCAGGACCAGGGGAGCAAAAGTCTCAGGCCAGGTCCCTTCTGGTTATAAACACCTCATCCAGTCAGCTCAGCGTACCATACAAATGTTTCCATGTGCACCAGCACTAGAAAGGGTGAGTGGCCCTGCTCATCACGGTGAGCCAGCATCCCAGCGCAGTGGCCCTGGGTTGTCTGCCAGTATAATGGTCTTACCATGCCAAGCCTTGCTAGAAATATTCCCAGTTCAAAGAAGAAATGGAGCCCTGCCAGTCACTTCTCTCTTTGTGGAATAACAAGCAGTATCAAAAGAAGTTGGCAAGGCTGTGGGGCAGTGCAACATTGTGACTCAGTCTTCGATCACCGTAGTAACCACGAGGGTGCCACGAGCATTCTCTTCCAATCAGTTTAATGTTACACACGGGAGAGTGAGGCACAGGATGGTTAAACGGCTCCCCCATGCATCCCAGCCCACCACTTGTCCCCATGCTATTGCTGTCACAGCCAGGTTAAAGAATGACTCCTACCGAGCCATATCAGTAAATTAAATGCCACTGAGTTCCCGCGGCATTTTCCACTTCATTCTGCATTTAGAGAGAGAAAAAATGCTGTTGACAGTCCAAGTAATGGATTGTTCCCTGCAGTAATTGCCCATTTCAGCAGACCCCAACCCCGGCAGGTGGGAGGCATTTCATCAATGTTCTCATCTTGAGCCGAAGTCAGGCAGTTTGACAAAGGCTTAATTGCATTGGCCATAGCATCCAATATGATTTGTTCTACTTGATTAATGTAACTCCTTCCCAAGGGCAGAGCACCCCCTGTTAAGTGCCAGTGTTCCTTACACACTCCTGTCTGTGCTTAGCAGGGGCAAGAGCCCAGTGTAGCCATGAATTCATCAGCAAAATAGCACTGAGAAGGAGCTAGATACAGGCAAGGCACTCTGCAGAGGTCTGGAAACAGAGGAGAACCAGACAAGTCCCATTTCCACCCCAGTTAGAGAGAATGACCAGAAAACAAAGTCCTGCAGTGGGGTTGGTAAAGCGCTGCAAAGGAGGCCTGGTTAGGTATTAAGAGAGTGTGGGGGACAGAGTTCATTCCAACAGGGGAGGAAAATAGGAGAGGGAATGGGGGTAAGATGTATGGAAAGCTTTCAAGAAGAGGTGATAATGCCTTGAATCTTAAAGGACAAACAGGAAGTGTCTGAGCAGATAAAGCAGAAAAGAGGTTCTGAGCAGAGCAACCAGCCTGGGCAAAAGCCTGGCAACAAGCAAGAGCATAACTCTTGTTTTGGGAAACTTTGTTTAGTTGTGACATGACGTATGGAAGAAGTCCAGTGTGTAAATGACAGTTCCCTGCAGAGGCACATTGTCCTTTAAATCTGAAAGGTGGGTAGGGCTCAGCAGATAGCAGTGGGAGAGTGAGAGAAGCACTCAGGAAGGGGAAGCATGGGGAGCTCTTGGCCTACAGAGGCCAGGTGCCCCTGGACGCTGGAATATGGTCAGGGTGCAGGAGCAAAGAAAGACTCTCACTGAGGCTGAAAAGCTAAGCAGGGCAGACCATGGAGGTTCTTCTAGACCATCTAAGGAATTTAGGTGTTTATCCTAAGGGCAGTGGGGCACATTAAAGGGTAGTGAATAATGGGCATGGTCCTATTTTTATATTTAAAAGATTGAGCTAGACTTCTGTTTATGGCCAATCTGAAGTGATGAGGACAGGAATTACCCTCACATATGAAACCAATTAGAAAGCCAAGTATATAAAGCAACTGTTTTCAAGACACCAGAAAACCAAGGACTGATTCACAAGAGAAGTTGCAGGCAGTGGCAAAAGGAGGCAGGTAACCAGGTGGAGCCCCACAGGCTCTCTACAGTGAGGATGTGGAGATGAGAGTCTGTGTGACAGAGAGGGCTGGAGTTTCCAGGGCAGTGACTAGAGAGGAGAGAGCAGGACAGAGAGGCTGCGGAGCAAGCCCTCAGATCTTCAGTGGACAACTAACATACATATGCACATGAAAAACGTACCCAAAGCCAGGAAAAGAATGAAAGAAAGAAAGGATTAGTCCTAATAGTGCCCGGAATACACACCAGCTGGAAACAGTGCCTGTTCCCACCAGTCAGACTGGAAAAATAGCAGAAATCACTAGGCATTGAGTAATCAATATAGGACCTTGCCTCTGTAGTGGGGAATGTTGTGTCCAGAGTGAGCTCTGTTCCACTTCCACCCAACAGAGCTCAAAAGCAGGACTCAAGAGTCAAGCTTCCAGTTAATTTACCTTTGTCCCAGAACAAAGCTTAAGAATATTTATAGGAATACAAAAAAAAAAAAAAAAAAGATCCAGCTCTCAACAACATAAAAATCATAATGTCTGATGTCAAATAAAAAATTATGAGGCATGCAAAGGAGCAGGAAAATATGGCTTATAATGAAGGGATCAGTCAATCAAAACTGACCCTAAACTGACATAGATGTTGCAAAGACGTTTAAACATGATATTATAGGTGCCTTTCACATACTCAGAAAGTTAAGTAGAGACATAGAAGATGAGGCCCAAATCAAACTTCTGGATGTAAAAACTATAGTGTGTAAGATCAAGAGTATATTAGATGGAATTAATGTCAGATTAAATACTGCTGAAGAAAAAGTATTAGTGAACTTGAAGATATGGTAATAGAAGCCATGGAAAGTGAAACACAGAGATAAAAGGCAATTTTGAAAAATGAATGGAATTAGTGAGCAATGGGACAACTTTAAGTGTCCTAATATATGTGTAATTGGAGTCTCCAGTGTAGAGGAGAAGGGTGGGACAGAAAAATGATTTGAAGAAATAATGATCAAAATTGTTCCAAATTTGATGAAAACTACAAACACAGTTCAAAGACAGATGGTGAACACCAAGCACAAGAAATATGAAGAAAACTATAACAAGGCAAATCACAATCAAATTGTTCAAAATATGTGATAAAGAAAACCCTGAAAACAGCCAGAGGAAAAAAGATACATTACCTGAAATAGAAAAAAGATAAGGGTAAGGACGATGTCAAGAACAGTTCAGGTGAGATGATAGTAGAATAACCAAAAAAAGTACCGAAAGAATGTATCTGTCAATCAAGGATTCTAGTCCCAGCAAAATAATTGTCTATTTATTTCAAAAAAGCAAAATAAATAATTATTCAGACATACTAAAACTAAAAGATTTTGTCATTAATAAATCCACACTATTAGAAATGTAAAACAAAATTATTTAGGAAGAAGGCAAATAATACTAGATGAAAATGTAAATCTATACAAAGGAATGAAAAGCACTAGAAATGGTAACTACATAGATGAATACATAAGATCTTTTCTTATTATTTAAATATCTTTAAAATATAATTGACTGTTTAAACAAAAGTCAAAACAATCTAGTTTTGGATTTAAAACTCAATTAAAACTAAAATATACAATAAACAAAAGCACAAAGTTTGGGAAAGGAGAGGTGGAAGTTTGGTATACTACTGTATACTATGAATCTTTATGTCATGAAATCATCTGTAAATGACTATAATAAATAGAACGTATAAGTAGTCACCAAATATGAAAACAAAGAGCTACAGCAAATAAGCTAAAAGGAAATAAAAAGGAATCATAAAAACATCCTATTAATCTAAAAGAAAGCATTAACAGAAGGGAAAGGAAACAATGAATACATGGCTCAAAGAGAAAACATATAGTAGGATGGTAGGTTTAAACCTAATCGTATAAGTAATCGCACTAAATGTAAATGGTCTAAATAACCCTAAATGTAATGCAGAGATTGTCAGATATTACTAAAAACAAACAAAAAAACCAATGGTATGCTGTGAATAAGAAACATGCTTTAATATTTCAAGTCTAAAGACACAAATAGGCTAAAAGTGAAGGGATGGAACAAGTTATACACATTCTCATTATTCACAGTAGTTATATTCTATAAAGTTATCATGAACACTGAATTTGTGAATACTGAACTATTAGTTCTAGGTGAAATTGTGTGTGTGCATGCATTCATGGGTGTGTACACATATCTCAAATAAATTATCATCTTGTTCTAGTAGATTCTATTTTCTTTGACAAAAGAGAAAATGAGGTTCAGAAGGATTAAGTGGCTGACCGAAGCTGCCCTATTAACAGATATGCAAGCCGGGATTAAAATACTGTCCAACTGGCCTCAGAGCCAAAACTTTCTGGACTGTATTGTGTTGCCCTCTACTGGCTCTATCCTCCTGTCATCTTTCTGTGAGGCTGAAACGAAAAGATAGAATGTTACCTTGTTCAACCTCAGCTGGGAATATGGGTACCAGGCAACTCAAATTTTTTGCCATTCCATAAATGTCTGAAAATAACTGAAAGCACCACAGATAATAATTTGGGGGTTACAAATCATTTTTCACCAGTAGAAGAATTTGCAAATACAGAATCTGCCAATAATGAGAATGGATTATACCATGCTAATATTAATCAAAAGAAAGCTAGAGTGGTCAGACAGAGCAGAATTTATAACAATTATGTTATTAGAGATCAAAAGGCAATTTCAAAACAATAAAGGGGTTAATTTATTAAGAGGACAACAGTTTTAAATATTTACACACCAAGTAACAGAACTTCAAAATACATAAGCAATTATGAATAAAGGTGCAAGGAGAAATAAATCTACAATTATGGTCAGATATTTTCATATGTCTCTCAATAATTGATAAAACAGACATATAATTAGTAAAAATGCAAAACATTAGAACAACAGTATAATCAACTTGACTTAGTTGACGTTTGTGGAACATTCCACCCAGCAACAGCAAAATGCACCTTCTTTCCAAGTGCACACAGAGCGTTTACTGAGATAGATCATATACTGGGCCATAGTATTTTTAAGTTTCAGCACATTGAAAGGGATTCAAGTCATGCAAACTACATTCCCTGACCACAGTGGCATTGAATTAGAAATCAATAATACAAATAATAAAATATTTGATATCTTCAAATATTACTTACTTCAAAATAAACCATATATTAAAGAACAAATCAAAAGGGATATTATAAAGCATTTTGAGCTGAATGAAATGAAAAAGAACAGTGAACTTGAGAGGGCTACCATTGATTTCGAGACTTCTTATGAAACTACAGTAATTAAGTCTATGTGATACTATTGTAAAGATAGACAGATTGATCGATGGACATTTTTTCTTAAAACAGAAAATTGCCCATTATATTTGGTGATGTGGGATTGTAATTGATCTTGTCTAGATAATATTTGATGCAGTGATGGAGTAGAAAGCTGTATTTCAGTAGACTGAGAAGTGAATGAAGGACTCTTGGATAGTATGGAAGAGCAAGTTCATGTGGAAATTCCCTATTGTGTTCTAAACACAGTGAAGTTTGTTTTTAATATTTAAAAAGTAAACTCTGTGGGTCTAAACAACATTGAACAAACAATAGCCAAGTGCTGAAGCACTGGCTTACTGGCTCCAGGATAAAAAGCAGGCTGTGTTAGTTGACTTTCAACTCCTGCAGGAGAATATGGACAAGAAGCCCCTGTGAGAATCAGGGAACCAGAGCTAGGTATGCCAATTCTAACAGCTCTATCCTTTTTCACGGGATGGGCAGTACTAAGCCTCCACCTGGGGTACGAGAGAGAGAAGAGAGAGCCCCAACTCTGGTCACAGTGCTGAGGATGGCTCTGGCCTGAGGACTAGGACTAACTCAGCACTCTCCCTGCAGGACTAGAACACCAAGCAGCCCATTATACCTAATTCTGGGGGAGGGTCCCAAAGGCCAAGCAGCACTAACAACAGAACTGCCAGACCCAGAGGAGTAGACAAAGAGCCACAAGCTCAAGGTGAGCTGGCACACTAAGATTTCAAAGCACAGGAGGGAAACTCACGTATAAGTTAGCCAATAAACCCAAGAGATGGGAGGGAAATAAGGGAGAAATCTGAAAGCATCTCTGAAATCACTGTGTTTAAGATCTAAGAGGAAAATAAGAAATAATGTACACAAAAAATAAAAACAGGAAGCTATGAAAAAAATAGGTGGATGGCTATGAATCAGAAACAATTGGATATGAAAAAGAACCAATTCGAAATTTTGGGGAGGAAAAATATATATTTAAATATAAAACCTCTGTAGGTACCATAAACTCTAGACTAGACACAGTTGAAGATGGAATCAGTGAAATCGGAAAGCCATACAAAGGAATTTATCCAGAATACAGAGCACAGATGAAAAATACGAAAGAGATCTATAAACATGAGGGATCAAGATAGATTGAGGAACTCCAAACTACTTTTAACAGGATTTTTTTTATAACTAGAAAATAAAAGGTATGGGACAGAGAGAAGATTCAAAGGAATAGTCACTGAGAATTCTCCAAAACTGAAGAGGGGCTCATATCCTCACACAGAAAACACAGAGTGCTGAGTAGGAAAAATAACCAAAAATCCAAGCCTTAAACATGCTGGCCTTAAACATGCTGAACTTAAACTTCAAGCGTCAAAGGATAAGGAAAATACTATAAAAGCTGTCAGAGGGCAAATTTAGTTAACATAGAAATGAATAAAAGTATAAGAAAGAGCCAGTATAGACACTATTTCAAAAATATTAGGTGTAAAGAAAAATGAGAAAAGGAGATAAGGAGATATTAGCTAAAAGGGGACAAGTTATAAAGGAAGGAAGATTATTTATTAAATGGGAGAGACAACTGTTTAATAAATGATGGAGGAAAGCTAATAAAGGGGTTAAACATAGGAGAGAAGGGATGAGCCAGAGAAGGTATCAAGGATGAGGGTGAAAGTGTTGACCTGGTGGGACCCAGAGTCCTTGTGACCAGAAGGGAGGGGTATGGGGAACTGGAGAGGGGGATTGGCCTGGAGTTGTGGGTGTTCCATTTCATTCCTGAAGTGGGAAGAGATACCCCTGAAAATAAGGAAAGGACAAAGCTGGTGATGCAGTACATCATTTATTCATTCCCCCATTGTTTATAAAGTACCTACAGGTACTAGGGATATAGAGTGAACTGAGTGAGGACTCACAGTCCTTGGGGGCTGCAGCAGGACTGAAACACACCAAAGACTTAAAGAAGAGAGGAAAGAGGAAAGCAGGAACCGGACCATGGGGTGGTGCTTTCCCAAGCAGCCTTATTCTGTCAGCTTGACTTCAAAGAAGGTGTGGGCTGCTTTGGCATCACTAACGAGTAGTCCCAGTGAGCTCGGGATTGGGGCACCCAGGGTGGGTGAAACCGAGGGTAAATCCCACCAGAGATGAGCACACTCTTCACCAGCTGTTGTCATGACCTGAACTGTGCCTTGCTTTCTCACGCTGCAGTTTTTCTTCTCCAGTGGTTCCATTCTGTGAAATCAGAAGTGACGTGACTGGGATTCCCTTTTCTCAGAGACTCACTCTTTTATTCAAGAAATGTGCAGAGCACCTTCTACATGCCAGGAACCATTGCAGGGGTTATCATGCATTAAGCAGCCATGTCCCCACTTCATGTAGCTCCATTGCAGTGGGGACAGTCAATGAACAGTCAGCCTCCAGTGAATATGTAAATTACACGACTGTGATGAGCTAGTGTCTTGGTGGCAAAGGAAAACTGGAACTGGAGCAGGAACAGAAGCAAGGGGGCCTAAGGCTGCAGGGGCAGGCAGCACCGTGAAGGCAGTAGGCAGGTCTCTAGAAGGTGGTATCTGAGCCTTCCAGGCACGCGAGGGTCCTGCCTTGCAGCTCTGAGGGAAGCGAGGGCTGTGGGCAGGGGCACTGGCACTGTGCCTCTGAGGTGGCCAGAGCCAGAGTCCTGATGGAGGCAGATGGAGTGGCCAGGAGGGCAACGTGGCTGAGGGGAGAGTATTAGGAGGTGAGATTTGAGCTTTCTGGTACGCACTGTCTTCTTTGGCACCTGGATGAGGCACAAGGAAGCCGGCCAGGAGGTAGAGGCCAGGCGCTCATAGCCCAGGGGCACAGACCCTGGTGCAGTCCCGAGGCTGAGGGCCATGCACTTCCCTGGTGGGCCTTCATCTGCTTCCAGGGACTCTGGGCCGAGGGAAGGGGAGTCAGACAGCTGAGGGGAGAGATGAATAAATCGCGAGGAGCGGCCTCTGAGTCAGGGTTTCCAGGGCGATTAAATGACCAGAGGCCCCTGGATCTGGGTGATTGCCTGACCTGCTCTCCTTTTAAATGTGGAGCTGTGTTGGTGAGGATCAAATGTTTCAAGCTTCCAAGCTAGCCAAAGGCCTGAAAAAAAAGAAAGAAAGAAAAACACGTAAATCAGCCTTTCTGTATTTCACCTCATAGAAACAGCAGGCCGCCTGAGTCCCAGAGAATCCAGGATCACATAATTAGATCTCACCAGCGCTTCACACACGGCTGTGTCAGAGGAAGGCCCGACTCCCAGATGGAGAGCTTTGTATGTCTCACAGCCCTACTTCCTGTGGCCTCCAAATGCTGTTAGCATTAGCGAGTACATAGTTGAGGGCTGAGAAGATTGTTTTTATTGCATGTATTTTCTTTCATGCTCTGAAGCCATGAATGCCACAAAGTCTGCTGGTAGAAAATGATTACAGTGTGACATAATTTTTCGCTGCCTTAAGAATGCACAGCAGCTGGATGTGAGCTGCGTGGTGCTGCCTGGTCCACTTGGTATAAAGCGGTGTCTGATGCTCAGCCCGGGTTTCCACTTGGGCCAGAATAGCCCAGGACACAAGTCACCATTCCCCTGGGGACGTTCATTTTCTCCCAGCCTTTGTTTCATCATATTTATTAAGGAGATGATTCCTTGAAATTACTAACAAGCATAGTAGCTGGATTACTTTTAATGTGGTGCTATGTTTAGAGGGAAATTTATCTTTTCAGATGGCAGATTTTTACAAATATTACAACTTTCAGTCCCTAACATCTTTAAGAAGTTTTTGCTGGCAGCGAGGCGGCGGATCCACAGTTGTAAGGCTCCAGTTTTGTGAACCTGGAAGCCCGGTGCTTCGTCATGCAGGCACAGCAGCAAATGCAGGCAGATGGCAGCAGGGTGGTGGGCAGCTTCTCCTCCCAGCTGCTGCTGGAGAAATGTCTGCTGCTTTCTTCCTGCAGTTGTCCCCAGCCAAGGCAGCTCTCACATGCTCAGCCCTCACTCAGCAAGATTACATACCCAGTGTGGAAACCAAGGACCAGCCAGGCCAGTTCTGGGGTCAAGAATAAGTAGAGTCAAGCTTGATCAGCTTGCATGCAGTGGTGCTTAATAATTCAGGGGACATCTTGAGGCTTCACCAAGATGCTTTCACAGGCTTTACTTTTATGAGCATTTTAAACAATATTTCAAAACCATATTTTCAAACATTTTCTGAGTGCTTCAGCTTATCACAGCAGAGAAAATTAGTTAGAGCAGGAGTCCCCAACTCCCAGGCCACAGATAATTCCAGACTGTGCCCTGTTAGGAACTGGCCACACAGCAGGTCATGAGTGGTGAGTGAGCAAGGAAAACTTCATCTGTATTTACAGCTGCTCCTCAATGTTTGTGTTACCACCTGAGCTCCACCACCTGTCAGATTAGCACGGAATGAGATTCTTATAGGAGCACAAACCCTACTGTACATTTGAGAGACCTAAGTTGCATATTCCTTATGAGAATCTAATGCCTGATGATCTGGCACTGTCTCCCATCACCTCTAGATGGGACTGTCTAGTTGCAGGAAAACAAGCTCGGAGCTCCCAGTGATTCTATATTATGGTGAGTTGTATAGTTATTTCACTATGTATTACAATGTAGTAATAATAGAAATAAAGTACATAATAAATGTAATGCACTTGAATCATCCCAAAACCATGCCCCTGCCCCAGTCTGTGGAAAAACTGTCTTCCGTGAAGCCGATCCTTGGCATCAGAATGGTTGGAACCACTGCTTGGCAGGGCCCCCTGATCCCCTGGGCTTTGGAAGATAGGAACGCATTTTCAGGGTTTCTTGGCCTGTTTCTCTATCTGTGAAGCAGCCAGGTCTAGAGAAACTTCAGAGAGAGGCTGTGAGTGCTGGAAGAAGGAGCCTGAGGCGAGTGTGCCCTGCAGCAGCCTGGCAGGCCTGGCAGTTACAAACTAACCTTTCAACCCGCTCTCTCTCCAACCCCGCCTCCAGCTGCCCACTCTGCAGCCCAGGCTCAGGACCGACCAACTGCCACCGTGTCACCCCTGCGCACTCAGAATTCTCCATCCCGCCTGCCTGCCACCAGCCTCAGGCCCCACTCAGTGGTGTCCCCGCAACACAGCCACCAGCCCCCAGTGCAGATGTGTCCACGGCCGGCCATCCCCCTCACATCAGCAGCATCAGCCATTACACCTCCCAACGTCAGCGCCGCCAACCTCAACGGGGAGCCCGGAGGGGGGCCCATCGGTGGCCTGTCCACATCTAGCCCCACCAACATGGGATGCAAACTAGACGAGAAGAAAAGTGAAAAGGTAAGAGGCCCGTCCTGGACGAGCCCGGGGCTCAAGGCCAGCTGCTTACTGTAACTCTTTGGCACTAGATGGCAGTGGCATTTTGTGCAATTGAAGCTTGAACGTTGCCACCAAGTGCCTGCCCCTAGATGAACCAGGCACGTGACAGAGGGAGCCAAACTACCAGAGCAGCTGGTTGGAGAAGAATCAGGCAGGCCTCAGGTGCTGGCTGGGCCAATGCGAGTCCAGCTACAGTTCTCATGCAAATCAGAAAAAGGTGTCCACACCTGAAAATGCCTTAGTTCCATCTGTTGTAAAATCATTGTAATATTTGTTAGAATGAGATATTTATTGCCACATGCTGGGATAGTGTAATAATAAATATACAAATCTATGTGTGCAGTGTGAACAGCACCTGCTCCCTTCAATATGTCGTCCTTGTGCAGTCCATAACGTGTTAAACCATATGGGACCGGCCTATTTCCTGAGGAGCAATGAGGCAGAACAGGAGAATGCTGACCTGAGAGCTGGTGTGCATAGCATTTTTAGCTGTTATTTTCGTCATGAAGGGCTGATTTCATAAAGGTCCATCTCAGTCCCACAAACTTGCTCCAGTTGCCACCCAGCTAGACATTAGATTAACCAGGATGAGAAGCCAGACTTCTAAATCCCAGCAGAAACATAATGCAAGCCACAAATCTAATTTTAAATTTTCTAGTAGCTACATTTTTAAAAAGTAAAAATAATTTTTAAATAAATTTAAAAGGTGAAATTCATTTTGATAGCCTATTCTATTAAGCCCAATATCCAGCATATTGTTGTTTCAACATGTAATCTGTATTTTAAAATAGCTGATGAGATATTTTACTATTTTTTATTACATGAAGTGTTTGGAAGCCCATATGAAATCCAGTAAGCAATTCTCCAGGGCTCAGGGCCCACATACTGCCTGAGGCTGTACCCCTAGGGCATTGGGCTGGGTCCTGGGCCAGGAGCCACTCTGTGAATTGGCTTTGCTGCCTGAACAGTTTAGGGATTATTCTCTCTTGGCTTGACTCTCTTTCCATTTCATATGGAAAGATGTCAAAAGATTCACAGAATCTTTTGTGAATCTTTTGACATCTTTCCATATGAAATCAATCTCTGGATCAGGATATCTTAGCCAGGGCTTAGATGGGCACGCTGGACACTAGATGGTGTATTTTAGGCAGGGACAGCCTCTACCTCTTTCTCGAGGACATTGTCAAACCCAGCTGACTCGGCAGGCTCTCTGCCCATCACCCTAGAGGCAGGTCCTGCTCCTCCATCCTCAACAAGAGCCGGGAATGCTGAGGACACGGGCCATGCCAGATTCTGCAGGGCCTCAGCACCTCCTGTGTGATTCAGTCCGGAGTGATGATTGTCCCCATGCTGACTGGTGTGGCAGAGGTGCGCTCAGCCCGCAAAGCTCAGGTCCGCTCCAGCCTAACAGGGCACCTGGCATGAAGGGCAGTGGGTGCTCTGTATTTTGCGTCTATCTGTTTGAAGATCAGTTCAGTCTCGAATCTGTTCCTTACTATAGCCCTTGTTAGGAGATGTGGCTGGGTCTCGTCAGGAGGGAGCGGTGGGATTCACACTCCTACCCTCTCACTTAAACTTCCTTTCTTCTTCCGAGCTGCTCAGGAAAAACCAGCAGACAGACTTGGAAAGAAGGGACCATAATAGTTCCTTAAGCATTTCTAGTTCTTTGCCCAAGAATTCTCTATATCTAGTTTGTGAAGCAGATGTGACTGGCTTCAATACGACCATTGCTGAGTGGGTTTCTGTGACATTGAGTCCTGTAGGAATCTCCACAGAGGACAATGCTGTTCCCCATCATCAGCCACCTAAGTGTGGAGCTAATGAACACCAGCTGGGTCTGCTCCCAGCCTGCTTGTTAGACACTTTGCAAATATTTTTCTTTCACGTAAGGTTTATGCCCTCTAACAGTTGTGCTATATCAGCAAAGAACACTTGAGTCCAGAGGACACCCTACCATCTGTCTTGATGAAAGGCATCAAGGGACACCCTGCCTTGGTGGAAAGCTGCACATACAGCGGCTCAGCCTCCTCATCCCCTGACAGCTCCCGAGTCTCCCTGGGCAGTGGAAGTGCGCAGGCCACGCTTGGGGCTGGGCACATGCTGTGGACACACGCTGTGGACACACAGGGAGCAATCCACTCTGTGCTCCAGGTAGGAGGGGAAGTGGTCTTTGTGAAGCTGTGTGAGCTTGTGTCCAGAGGTTCAGCAAACCCCAGCAGCGAAGCATGTCACCCTCCCACACATTGTGTGTACTTTTCACTCCCACCTCTCGTAACCAACAAAGACAGCACTGGTCTACAAAACCACCTGTGAACATTTTTCCCGTCTGTGTTCCCATTGAATTTCTCCTAATTTGCATCAAGGCCCAAAGCATCTACAGCTGCCATTTGTAACAAAAGAGCAGAGATGATGGTCATTTCAGGCCACTGCTCAGAAGCAAGTGAGCCTGTGTGACCTGCACCAGGCAGGCTGGGCTGGGCTAGGGGGCCGGAGTGAGCACGCTCCTTGGAGGCTGCTCCCTGTGCCCCACCCCACCATGACTACACTGAACAAGCTTCCTAATTTTGGGCAACCTGATCATAGATGTGGACATGTCTAATTATGGCAAATGTTTTTTTAAGCATTTGGCAGTATTCTCAAGTCTGTTTCTGTTATATTTTCTTTGGGAAAAGACAATGAGCTCCTGGCTCCCTCAGTGCAGCGCAGTTTCCTAGCGCCAATGCTGCTAAATTTCACCCAGGCCCTTCCTTGCATGTACCAGAGAGAAGTCGGGGTTGATGCAGCTCCTGGGTGCTGTAGAGTAGGAGGTAATTTTTTCCCTAGGAACATGGGAGATTTATGAGCCATATCCCTGGGTGTGGAGAAGGAAGAGCCCCCAAAACCAGCTCTGTTATATGGTGTCAGGGGCTATGGTCGAGGTCGCAGGAGGCTGGTCCCCAGGAGGCTGGTTCCCTGGAGGGTGGTCCCAGGAGGCTGGTCCCTGTGAGGCTGGTCTCTGGGAGGCTGGTGCCTAGGAGGCTGGTCCTGGGAGGCTGGTCCCGGGAGGCTGGTCTCGGGAGGCTGGTCCCAGGAGGCTGGTGCCTAGGAGGCTGGTCCCAGGAGGCTGGTCCCTGGGACCCTGGTCCTGCGAGGCTGGTCCCCTGCAAGCTGGTGCTCTGCTGCTATATCCAGGAGGATTAGGCCTTTGAGCTCTGCTCCCTATGTGGCCCAGTGTGGTGTGCAGGCCTCCAGGGATAATGCAAGTGCAGGCGGAGTGGCAGTTCTTTCCACAGACCGAGTCCTGAACCAGGGCTCCTCTCTGAGCCCAGGCATCTGCCAGCCTATGCAGGAACCTCTCCAGCCTACTCGCCCAGGTCTTTTCTTGCCTGCCTGCCTGATCATATTGCTCCCTGCAGGGGCTGCCCTGTGGCCAGGCCCCCAGCACCCACAAATTACACAGTAGAACTCAAATCTGCTTTTAAAAGGTGGTCTGCAGGATTTAAGTTATTCTTTTGCACTTAAAAATGAATTTTGTGCTTGCAACAATCATGGAACACTGCCTATTTTGTCCATCCATGACAGATTTCTGGTTATGAAAGTGTGTGAGTACATCAGCACCAGGTAATATGAACCTTCAGGGTACCTAAGTCCAGGGGAGAGTCACCTGGAAGAGAAAGGTGTCAGTGCCTGCCAATGGGCTGCATGCAGTCAGCATCCCTGACTACCTGGCCGGCCGTCACTCACTTGCTTACTTGTGTCCAAAACCCTGACTCATCTGTATATTGTAAGGAGCATGAGGATGTACCTGGCAGAGCGCAGCCACATGGTTCATAGTGATGGAAGGGTTAGCCCCGTCCTGGAGGAGCCAGAGTGTAGTAGAGGTAAACAGGCGATTGATTGTAGGAGAGAGTAGGCGACAGACCTGCATGTGGTAACAGAGGGTCACCAAGAAAGGGGCCTGGTCAGCCTAGGTCAGGGGAGGCTTCCTGTGGCATAGATGGGAGGATCCTTGGCTGAGGGCCAGCCTGAGCAGAGCCAGAGGACGTGGCCCAAAGGTAAGGGCCAGGATGAGAGAGGTAGCAGGTGGCCCTGGGAGGGCCTTGTTGCCAGCCACTCAGCACTGCGAAATCTGCTGGGCACTGGCAGGAGGGTGCCATGGAAGGCCTGAGCACAGGACATGAGTGGTGCTCCTTGCTTCCTCTGGGTTCTGAGCCCCTTGCTGTCCCTGTGCAGTTGACCAAGTCCACACTGTGAGAGCACTCCTGCCACTGCCTGACTTCTCTGGAGCCCTCTCCTGGGTGCTGAGGTTCCCCAAGGCGCTGGCCCGGTCATGAGCTCCATGGCAGCATTCTTCGAATGGTCAATCCAGTGGATTGGGACCCACATTGTTATTTAGATTGGATGGGATAAACAGAATGAAACAGAGTAGGCGAGATCTTCATGCTGAGCACACAGTAGTGACGGTATACTGGGGAAGCTTCTGTGTTGTTGTGTGGGGGGTCCTGACATAAAACTTAATTCTAAAACATCTCAAAGCCTTGGGTCGACAGCCCCTGCTCAAAGAAGGCACCTGGTGATGTTTGTAGACTAAAGAGAATTGGAAAAACTGCTACCAGTAAGTTTTCACTCCCACAACTTATGGGAAATTCTTTATCGGTCAGAAAAAAAAAATTAGCTTTCTCTTTATGTGTCTGGTAGTTTTAGTTTCAGTGAGTAATAGAATATTAAAACTTGAAAGGGCCTTGAAAGATGTTTTATATTAAACTCTCCATTTTCCATGGCGTTCCTGAGGCTCAGAGACCTTGAGAGACTTGCCTGGGGCCACACAGCATCGGCAGTGGAGCCGGCATCGGAGTGCTGGCCTCCTGCTTTCTGTGTCAGGTCCAAGTGCTGACTGTGGTGACCTCCCCAGTCACTGGGAGGCCATGGCCTGTCCAGGAGTCCCATTGTGAGATGTCCAGGGGAACGGCTGCCAGGAGACCATGCGGTTGGCCTTGGGCAGAGAATGGGCCCTAGGTGTCTACCTTCTGGGTCCACATTGGACTCAACCACAGCTATAACCCACCTGACAGTGAATCGCTTACCAAGTCCATGTAGATGGCATGACCTACATAATCAAGACTCTGCGAACCCAATTTGGTCTGCAAGGAACAGAGGACCTGACAGAGTAACCCATAATGACAACAGCAAGGCCTGGCCTTCAGCATGGAGGCTGTGGGACACTTGTATGCACCCGCCCATTACATATATGTATATCTCATACATATGGCACATACACTTATGATATTATATAGGATTATGATTCTATTTTTAATGAAAACCCGGGAACATCCAATCTGAAGAAATCTTGAGGATGGAGCTCTTTTGAGTAGCCAGATAGCTCTCGCTAAAGTGAAGAATCGCTGGCTTATAAATGTGTTTCCTCTCAAGTGGAGGCTCCCTGCCATAGGCAGACCTGTACTCGTCTATCCCACTTCTGCCAACAGGCAGCCTGGGAAGCCAGCCTCTGCCAGCCCTCATCCCAGCTTCTCCAGGGTTACCAGCGCCATTCACTTCCAAAGTGACAGCTACACTCTGCTGGCACAGGCTGGCCACCGGCTCCCACCAGCCAGGGTCGGGAGGGGCCTGCTCCCACCTGCAGACACTGGCATCAGAGGTAGAAGGAGCTGGATGTGACCTCACTCAGAACTGAATTCACCCACGTGGGAACCACCATGCAGGTCTTAGAGGAGACCTGCCCCCCAGCCTGCTCATGGAGCCCCTCAAACCATGCTCTTTCGTCTGGTGCAGCCACAGCCTGAAGCATCCCTGGGCTCCCAGGCCCATGGGGGTCTTGGGAACCTCGAGTCTGCCCCACAGCAAAGTCACTGAGGAGTGTGACTGTCTGCCATGGGCCATGGAAACCACCTCCACCCTGGCCACTTGTGCCTGGCAGCTTTGCTGGCCAGTGGCACTGGCGTTGCCTGAGCAGAAGGGCTTGCAGAGTCAGCCCCATGTGGCTGGGAGCGCCGGTGACTCATGGCCTCTTCCTGCTCTCCCATTGTCAGGCTGCCTTCCGAGGGATAAGGGGAGCCGGCATGTGCAGCTGACCCACCCTGAAAGCATGAATCCCAGCTGTCAAACAACAACATTCTGAAGTTTTCCAGGCAGCCTCTTTTGGAAGGCATATGTGGCTGGAACATCACTTCCCTGGTGACAGGGGTGGCAACCTCTTTCTCTAAGTTAGGAATGTCCCATCAGAGCACAGGCCTTGAGTAGGGCAGGACAGTGGCCCAGCCTGGTCTGAGCAAAGGTCAGTGGTGGCCTGGAGGCTTCTCTTGTTATCTGCCCCCTCCCAGGACAGTAAGTGAAGCTGGCTGTCCCCAGTTCTCCTGTGGAAACTCTGTGGCCCCTGCGTTGGGATGAAACTTCTGGATCTCAGCGTGGTTGTGAGTGCCGGTAACCTTTCAGGGTACAATGTGGACATGAGGTCTAGAGAGGCAAAGTGACCTGCCCCAGGCCACATGAATAGAACACTGGGAATGAGACCAGGCTCCGTGATACCCACAAGTGTTTACTCCCCATTCTCTGCTACTACTGGTCAGCTTCTCCTCTGGGGAGAAGAACTGAATCTTCAGGAAGTGGCAGGGACAAGAGGAGAAGCAGGAGCCATGGTCATCTCAAGAGTGTGTTAAGCTTGAATTTGGAAAAGGAAGGCACAGTTGATTAATCAGCACGGAGGCTGGGCCTGGGGTCGGCTGCCTAGTGTGAATCAGGCCTCCTGTTTACCAACTGTGTGACTTCAGGCAAGCTCCTCCACCTTCCACGCCTCAGTTTCCACATCTGTGAAATGAGGATGGTAGCACCTACCACCCTGTGTTGTTGGGAGGAGTAAATTTAGTTAGTTTGATGAAAGCCTACCATAGTACTTAGGACAAAAATATTAGAAATTATTATTAAGAATTCGTTCGTTAATTGAAGTGTGGATCCCAGAAGAATTATATAATCCAGACAGATGTAAAACTTACATCCCTGAGGATTTTGTGAAAGATTAAAGGGGGGGTTAATTTTGTAATTAAAATGTATATATCTATGAATGTATATGCTTATCCATCACCAAACTGAGAGATGTAGGCTACTCAGAAGGGAGCCCTAATTGGCTGGTGCAAGCTATGTATGAAATGGTATTTATTTATCTCCTCAACCCCTGGAGATTCCATTTCCTGGTTCACTTATCCTATGTCCACCAGGAAACAAAAAAAGAAAAAGGTGTTTAAGATTTCAGTTTTATACCTTACCTATAGCCTGAACAATGAAGGGAACTCAGGAAAACTGTTATTCAGAAGTAGGGTTTCAACTGCAAAGCATTAAACCAAGATCCATTTTTAAAATAATCATACGCTTTCGAAAAGGAAAAGGATTTGTGAGTCACATGTAATAGTTGTGGGGGTTCTGCCACCCTCCCCAAACGGTACTGACTAATAACAAATAACTAATCAGGATTACTGTAGATTCTACACTCTAGAGCCACATGAGCCGGACGAGCAAGCAGTGCGTGTGACAGTGTGTCTGGGGAGGGCGATGCGCACACTGCATGGCCGGGAGCCCCTGGCACAACTCGATTCCCACGTCAAGTCTAGATTCTGTTCTGCAAAATTCCGCTGCTGTGACTGCCTTCTTTTTCAACGGATATATTCTCACGCTGCTTTCAAAGACATGGGATTATTTTTCCAGTTGTCCATGCCCAGAAAAACTCAGTGATGGCATCAGTTCAAAAGAAAAACAAGCACACACCCCATAAACTACATCAGAAGGTAATGCCCACACGTTGGACCCAGCCGTCTGTCCCTCCCAGAAGGCAACAAAGTCAGCATGGCGGGGGCATCTCTGAACATTCCACAGCACTTGCCAGTACTTTCCATTTTGGTCCCACAACTGAGGGCAATGCCAAGAGAGAACAGAGAGTGCTGGGGTCGGCATTCTGTTTGTTGTGGTTTTATTTTGTTTTTTTCAGGCACTCAGACCATGTGATGGGGGAGCCGGGGAGGGCACTCTGTCACCTCAAGGGAATAAGACAGCTTCATACCATCATCTCCCTCTAGGGGAAGTCAGTCCTGGAACAGATTGGTTTTTATTTGCCTGATAAGTTATGTGCTTGCTTAGTAATTCCTTCCAGGCCACATCTTAATAAATTACAGGACGCATTTGTATATAGCATAAGAATGAAACTCATTAATCTTTTCAGAGGATTCACAATCTATCTGGATCTCAAATAGAACCAATAGGTCAACTTCATGAAAATGTTATTGCTATAGTATTTCTTTGTAAGACCAGTAGAAATGGCTAGATTTATGGCTTCATCACCTGCCTTCTAACTCTTATTTGTTCTCTCCTTCACTTTAAAGTCACCTTACAACTCCTCTAGACTTTAGTTTGTTTAGTGTTAAAATGGGAATAATGTCTTTTTCTACTCATGGAAATATTGTGAAAGTTAATTATTGGTTTGTTTCAGTCAGGAGACTCCTGAGAAACAGAACCAGCAGGGGTGGGGGTGGGGGGAAGAGACAGAGATAATTTATTTATTTATTTTAAGGAATTGTGTGATCGTGGAGGCTGGCAAGTCTGAAATCTGTGGGGCACCCCAGTCAGGAGTTGATGTGCAGTCTTGAGGCAGAAAACCATTGTCCACAGGATGCCTCTGATTGCCCTTAAGGCCTTCAGCTGACTGGGCGAGGCCCACCCACATTATCAAGGCATATGCCTTCAGTAATCTCCTTTACTTAAAGTCAACTGGCAGTAGATGTTAACACATTTGCAAAATGCCTTCATAGCAACATCTAGATTGGTGTTTGCCCAAACAACTGGGTACCTACCTAGTGACACTGACGTAAAACTCACCATCACCATCCACCCTTTGTCAGCTTGACATCTCCTTAAACTATAGGTTTCCACATAAAGACAAAAGCGAAGTCATGCTGTTGCCTAACATGCTGCAACAAGCCTGAGGACACCAGTAGTGCACACGCCCTTCCCAGAGAGGATTCAGAGTCTTTGAGTGATGCTTCCTCTTCTCCTTTATGTCCTGAGCTTAAATACCATAATATAATAATCATATCATATAAAAGTCAGTGTAACTTAAAACACAGATACTGCTTTGTTGAGATAAGAAAGAGAATAAAACAAAGATACTGCTAAATATACACATTCACACAGGCATAGTCGTAACAACATAGGAGGAAATACTTACAATCCTCATTTCTGTCACTGTCCACATGGTCGTGGCTGGTATTTATAATTACTTTGTCTACTATGCAATCTGTATTCCCCTTCCCTTCAGAAAGCGCCTCAGCTGGACATGGAACCTTAGTGACCCAAACCTTCACTCCTGAAGGGTCTGGGCCATTTGTAGTCCTGTCTGGATTGGGTGGTTGTAGTTTCCCATTGACCTCAGTCACAGGGCATTGTGACTGAGAGCACGCTAAGAAACACCCTAAGGGATCTCCTGTATTCCAGACATGCTCTTGCCCACATCCACTTTGGAGTGCAGTCCAGTTTCCTGCGGTGGTCAGGATCAGTCACCCCAGCCAGCACAGTAGTTCCCGTCTTTGCCTTTGATTCGGAGGCACAAGGATCCCAAAGTGGCTGCGTGGCACTCTTAACTTCCAGCTCAATGGAATCATTGTTGTATTTCCTCGTAGCAGCATTCCTCCCCCTGGAACTAAGACCTCTAGATTAGTAGAGCCTAATGTTGTGAGAACAAGAAGCAGACATTTTGCTAGTGGGTCACTAGGGGTCATATTGAGTAGTGCCACTCCCATTTCTGCCCCCTGATTCCTGGGCCCATGAGTCCTGGCTATAGGAGAAAAAGTACCATATATTGGATGCTGATTCAGAGCATACCCAGCCTTCTGGAGAATATTGCCCCAGCCCTGCAAGGGACTGTCACCCAGCTGGTGCTGTTACTAAGTCTTCAAAAGTTCGTTTCATCATTCTATCAAGCCAGCTACCAGCACAATGGGGAACATGGTAGAGCCAGTGAGTTCCATGAGCACAAGTTCATTGCTGCACTTTGTTTGCTATGGAGTGAGCTCCTCAACCACAAGCAGTGCTGTGTGGAATACTGTGATGCTGGCTAAGGCATTCTGAAGTCCATGGATATTCACTTTGGCAGAAGCATTGTGTGCAGGGAAGACAAATCCATATCTAGACTGAATGGTGTCTATTCCAGTAAGGACAGAACACTACTACTGCCCCTTCCTTGATGGAAGTGGTCCAAGGTAGCCATCCTGCCCCCAGGTGGCTGCTGAGCATCCTAGGGAATAATGCCATCCTGAGGACTCACTGTTGTTCTCTGCTGCTGGTGGACTGGACACAGTGGTGGCCATAACCAGGTTGGCCTTGGTGAGTGGAAATCCGTGGTGCTGAGCCCATGCATCACCTCCATCCACAGTGGGCACTCTGTTCATGGGCCCACTGAGCAATGATAGAAATGGCTGAGGAAAGAGGCTCAGTCATTGACCACACTCCACAGAATCCCATCCATGAAATTACTGAAGTCCTCCTCTGCTGAGGTCATCCTTTGGTGAGCATTTAAGTGGGACATAAATTTCACCACGTTTTCCCATTCAAAGAGGTCTTTTCACATGAGCTTTTCCAATTTCCTTGTCACCAATTTTCCAATTATGTTTCTTGCAAGTCCCTGACCAACCAGCCAAACCATTGGCCACAGCCTACGAATCATTAAACAATCAGACTTCAAGCCATTTTTCCTTCCAAGCAAAGTGCACAACCAGGGGCACTCCTCAAAGTTCTGCCCACTGAGAGGCTTTCCCTTCCCCGCTTTCTCTCAGGGATGTCCCAGAGAGAGGCTGCAGTGCTGCAGCTGCCCACTTTCAGGTGGCGCCTCCATATCTTGCAGAACCATCTATGAACCAGGCTCGAGTCTTATCTTCCTGTGTGATCCTTTGGACTGTCCAGGAGGCCACAGGTGCAGGCTGGGAGAAAGAAGGCAGCATAACAGGAGTGGAGACCATGGGCATTCAATGCACTTCCTCATGTAACTAACTGGTGCCTTCAGGACCTGCTCTAGCCTGATGACGTATTTATTCTTCCATTTAGTGATGGAATGCTGCTGTGCCCACCCGGCTTTATGCTTGGTGGGTCAGATAACACCAGTTCATGGTGGGCAGCTCTGGTTGTAGGTAATCAGTGGCTCATGGTCAAGCATTAAGTCTACCAAGGTTCAGTGGCAGACCAAGAGCTATCTCTCAGAGAGTAGTTGTCCTTGGAAGACAGCAAAGGCTTGGTCCAAAATCCTAAAGACCTGTGCTGTGATTCACCTGCCAAAGGCTCCACAAAACATCCCTGTCTGCCACAGTGGTGCCTCAGGCACCATTGGGTCTGCTGGGGTAGAGCAGCTTGCACAGCAGCCTGGACCTGTTGCAGAGCCTTTTCCTGTTCTGGGTCCCACTCAAAACTATTGATTTTGGGGGTCACTTAGTAAATGGGCCCAATTAGTACACCCAACTGAGGAGGATGCTGTCTCTAAAAATTCAGAGGCCCACTCAGCTTTTTTATTCTGGCTGTAGGAGGAGCCAGATGCAACCACTTTTTCTCCACCTTCCAAGGGGATGTCTCAGTGTGCCGCTACACCACCAAACCCCTAGAAATTTCACTGAGGTAGAAGTCCTCCGAATTTTAATCTGATTTATTTCCCATCCTCCAACATGCAGGCGTCTAACCAGCAAATCTAGAGTACTTGCTACTTCTTGCTTACAAGGTCCAGTCAGCACAAGGCCATCAATGTCATGAGCCATTATCCATCTTGAGGAAGGCAAAGGTGATCACCATCCCTGCAAATGATATTGTGACACAGAGTTGGAGAATTGATCTACCCCTGAGGTGTGTTGCTGGCCTTGCCTGCTGGAAGCAAACTGCTTCCGTCTTTATTGACAAAAAAGCACTTGCCGGATTAATCACTGCATACCAGATACCAAGAGGTGTGGTGGGTTAATTTGCTTAAATAATGAAACCATATTGATATGGCATCTGCAATTGGAGTCATACCTGGTTAAGCTTATGATAATCCACTGTCATTCTCCATGATCCATCTGTCTGGCACAGGCCAAACAGAAGAGTTGAATATGGATATGGTGAGAATCACCACCCCTGTATCCTTCAAGTGTTTCATGGCGGCACCAATCTGTGAAGTACCTCCAGGGAATGTGGTGCTGCTTTTGTTTTACCATTTTCTGAAATAGAGGCAGGTGAGTGGCTTCCACTGGCTTTTCTTGTATAACAGCCCTCACTCCACAGGTCAGGAAACCAGTGTGAGGATTCTGCCTGTGCTGAATATGTCTAGGCCAATTGTGCATTTCAGAACTGGAGAAAACCCACAGGATGGGTTCAGGACCACACTGGAACCCTTGTGAGAAGGACATGAGATAAAACTGCACTGATCACCTGTGCTCCGTAAGCCCTTCCCTGACTGGCAGCCCGTGGTGACATTTGGCTCTCGTGAACTTAGGGTCAGTTCAGATCCAGTATCCAGCAGTCCCTGAAAAGTCTGATTATTTTCTTTGCCCTAATGTGCAGTCACCCTGTGAGGGTAGATCCCTTTGGGGAAGCCTGGGAGAAAGATTGACAGTATAAGTTTTTGGTATGGCGGTGGGGTTTTTCCTCAAGAAGACCTAAGCTGTAAATTCAAGGGGTTTTGGGTCTGTAAAGTAGCTCAAGTCTGGGAATTGATTGAGGGGCTGCAACTCTGTTTTGTGATTCAAGTTATACTTCTGTTCACCAGACCTAGAACTCTTCTGTTTATGGAGCTCAAGTAAGAATCAGTAGACAGCCCATCTATTTCTCTTCTAGGAAAATGATGGACTGCCAGTTGCCAGTTGATTACTGCCTTGACTGTGCTGTCTGTTTTGGTAACTTGTCTCATGGTATTACTGCCTGGTCGGCCTTGTCTTTGGTAATTGTGTGCCATCATGTGGGCCCTGCCCTCTCCCTTAGGGGCCTGGTCACTTCGAGGTTTCCCAATTCCATGGCCATAGTTCCCACTGTAAGGTCCGGCCTATGGAGAAGTGTGACCCCAGAGCTTTTCAAGGGTGCAAGGACTCCCCCTAAACATTTGTTTCTCACAGTCGTCGTGAAAGGTGTGTCCTCTGGACCCTCCTGGGATGGGAGGAAATATTAATTACTTCCAATTTCTGATTATTGTGCAACTTGGTAACAAACAGGGGCTCTGGAAGCAATGGGGAAGAAGCCATCAGACCCCAAGGCTTACAGAAGAAGAGGTGTTCACGTTTGTTTCCACTGCAGTCGAGCTGTCTGAAGCTTTTAACACCTTGGAGAGATCTGGCTGCAAATGTTTGTATTAGGAACATGGAGAAGGATGCCCTGTGACATGGAGAGATGCAAGGGAACTGTCCCTCAGTGGAGGCCCCTTTCTCCCTGTCACAACTCTGATTCCCTGAGCTGGGCTTTCAGGACTCTGACTGCCAGAAGCAGTGTAGACAGGGCAGGGGCAGACATTCAGAGGCTCCTCTTAGGAAGAGGCACCTGTACTAAGTGTGCCTAGCAAAAGGTCACCAAGGGAAGAGGAAGAGACTCTCTCGGGAGGGTCCCCAATTCACAGAACATAGCTCTGGAAAGGAGAGCAGATGGCATCTGTGCTGGTGGACCTGCCAGCCCCACCCAGCCAGCAGGCCAGGCTGCAGCATTTTTACAGAGGATCATTCAGGTCCTTCTAAAATACCTCCAGGGACGGGAGCTCATCCCTTACTGAGGGAGCTTGTTTTATGGCTGGACTGACCTATTGTTAAAAGATTAATCCTCTTGTCAAGTAAAATCTGCAGAGTCTACACACATAGATACACATCCACACACAAACACACACACACACACACACGTATATACATACATGAACACATACACACAAATAACATTCACATGCAATACCATATTTATGTGCTGACATCTACATGAATATACAACATACATACACATACAAACATGACTACATGTACACATACACATTGGTGTGTATATAAAATACATGTGTACGTATGTAAACATGTATATACATATATAGATGCATACACACATACATGCATGCATGGCCTCACATACATACACATCCTACAGGGTTGATCCACTTCTGCCAATTCTGCTCCCTCAAAATCGAATTCTTCTAAAAATAGCCCTTCTGCTATTGGAAGTCATCCTTCCAAGACTTTTTTTAAAAAGAGATTTTATTTTTAGAGCAAACTTAGGTTCACAGAAAAATTGAGCAGAAAATATAGAAAGTCCTCATATACTCCCTGCTCCCACACATGCACAACCTCAGCTACTATCAGTGGCCTACACCAAAGTGGTACATGTGTCAGGATTGATGAACCTACCTTGACACATCATTACCCAATGTCCGTAGTTTACATTAGGGTTCACTCTTGGTGTAATCCAGTCTATGGGTTTTGATAAATGTATAATGACGTGTGTCCACCATTATAGTATCATACAGAATAGTTTAACTGCCCTAAAATTCCTCTGTGCTCTGCCTGTTCATCACTTTTCCTGTCTAACTCCTGGCAACCCCTGACCTTTTTACTGTCTTCATAGATTTGCCTTTTCCGGATTGTTATACAGTTGGAATCATACACAATATTGTAGACTTTTTGCATTGGATTATTTTATTTAGTTGTTTGCATTTAAGTTTCTTCCACATCTTCTCATAGATTAGTAGCTCAATTCTTTTTAGCACTGAATAATATTCCATTGTCCAGATGTCCCACAGTTTATTTATCCATTCATCTACTGAAGGACATCTTAGTTGCTTCCCAGTTTTGGCAATTGAGAATACAGTCACTATAAAAATCTTGTGCAGGTTTTTATGTGGACGTAAGTTTTCAGCTCATTTGGATAAATACCATGAAGGGAGATTGCTAAGAGTATGTAAGAGTATGTGCTGAGATCGGTAGAAGTACGTTTAGTTTTGTAAGAAGCTGCGAACTCTCTTTCAAAGTGGCTGCACCGTTTTGCTTTCCTACCAGCAATGAATGAGAGTTCTTGTTGCTTCATATCCTCACCAGCATTCAGTGTTGTCAGTGTTTTGGATTTTTGCCATCCTGATAGTTAAGTAGTGTTCTCTCATTGTTATTATAATTTGCAGTTCCCTAATAACATCTGTATTAGGCCAGGGACAGGAGCTCATTAGGGAACTGCAAATTATAATAACAATTTCTTGCACTGCTATCCAGAAATACCGGAAACTGGGTAGTTTATAAAGAAAAGAGGTTCAATTGGCTCATGGTTCTGCAGGCTGTACAGGAAGCATAGCAGCTTTTGCTTATGGGGAGACCTCAGGAAGCTTCCAATCATGGCAGAAGACAGAGGGAGCAAGGAGTCTCACATGGCAGGAGCAGGAGCAAGAGAGAGAGGAGGTGCTGCACACCTTTAAACAATCAGATCTCATGAAAACTCACTCACTGTCATGAGGAGAGCATCAAGGGGATGGGGCTAAATCATTCACAAGAAATCTACCTCCATGATCCAATCACCTCCCAGCAGACCCCACCTCCGACACTGGGGGTTACAGTTCAACATGAGATCTGCTGGGGACACAGACCCAAACCATATCAACACGTAATGCTGAGCATCTTTTCTTATGCTTATTTGCCGCCTGTACATCTTTTTTAATGAGGTGTCTGTTTAGATCTTTGCTGAGTTTTTAATTGTGTTGCTTGTTTTCTTATTAAGTTTTAAGAGTTCTTTGTATATTTTAGATATAACATAGTTGTCTTTTGCAAATATTTTCTCTCAGTCTGTGACTTGTCTTCTCATTCTCTTGACAGCATCTTTTCCAGAACACAAGTTGTTAATTTTCATGGAGTCCAATTTCTTAACTATTTCATAATTGTGTCTTTGGTGTTTTATCTAAAAAAGCTAAAAAGGCACCACTAAACCTAAGGTCCTCTAGATTTTCTCATATGTTATCTTCTAGGAGTTTTGTAGTTTTACATTTTACATTTTGGGGTCCACAATTCATTCTGAGTGTGTGTGTGTGTGTGTGTCCATACGTGTGTGTGTGTGCGTGTATCTATGTGTATGTGTATATGTGTGTATCTATATGTGTGTGCATGTCTATACATGTGCATGTGTGTATCTATATGTGAGTATGTGTGTCTGTATATCTATATATGCATGTATGTGTGTGTTTATGTCTCCATACTCTGTGAGAGAAAGAAAGAGGCTGCATATTTAAAAGATTAGGCTGAGAACCCTCCTGCTCTGCTTGTGGAAATGTAAAATGGCACAACTACTTGGGATAATAGTTCAGCAATTTTTTAAGAAGTTAAACATGCCACCTGTCACTCAGCCATTCCACTCCTGGGAGAAGCGGACCTACGCAAAGACCTACACAAAGGCTCGTCCATGAGGGATCCGGAGCAGCTTTATTTGTGACAGCCTCAGACTGGAAATGGCCGAAATGTCAATCGGTCGATGAATGCAGGCACAGATGGTGGCTCAACCCTGCAAGGGAGCACCACCCAGCAAGAAAAAGAAACCAGCTGCTGATACACATAGCTATGGAACAGAAGCACAAAATCAGTCAAGAGCCAGACAGAAAGCAGAATAGCCACTGGAGGGTCCCATGTCTATAAAACTTTGGAAAATGCACACTCATCTTAAGTGACAGAAAGCAACTCAGGGGTTTCCTGGAGGCTGGAAGAAGCCTTGGAAAGATGGCAGGATTTGGGGGACTGGGCCCACGGGGAGGGCGGTGGGGTTGCACATCGCCCAGATGGTGGGGCTGCTGCATGGGCATCTGCTCTGTCAAAACTTGTCAAATATATATTTTTAAAAGTTAAGACAGCACTTTCTTTTTAAAAAGAACATAATGTATTTTTAAGTATATAGATTTTAGAGCCAGAAGAAAGGCAAGCATGATTTCCATATCTATTTGAGAAGGAGCATTTGAAGCAGCTCCTCTCTGTTTGATCCCACTGGGCACCTTTCTCTGGATCTGACCGTTCTGCAGTCCCCTGGCAGCAGTCAGGACAGGCTGCACCACGTGGAGGAACAGAGCCAGGCTGAGCGCCCTTTGCACCCATTCATATCCCACGCAGACCTCGCGTGCCCATAGCCAGCTGCAGCAACACCCCAGCGCACAGGCCTGTGAACATGCTCCAACTTCATGCAGGCTGCAGAGACAGAGGCAGAGGGACCCTGGAAGGCCTCCTCAGAGCAGGAAACATTTCAACCCTGAAGTGACACACATCACATTTGCCCGCAAAGATTCCCACAACTCATTAATCACTACTACCTAGATACAGTTGTGTGTCACTTAACAAAGGGGATATGTTCTGAGAAATGCATTGTTTTTTTATTTTGTCTTGTGAATGTCACAGAGTGGACTCACACAAACCTAGATGGCACAGCCTATGACCACAACTAGGCTGTATGGTGTTGCCTCTGGCTCCTGGGCTAAAACCTATACAAAATGGGACTGTGTTGAATACTGTAGGTGACTGTAACACAGCAGCAAACACCGTGTGTCTAAACATAGCTAAACATAGGAAGGGGAATGTGTTGCATGTGATGTTATGAGGGCTGTGACATCACTAGGCAACAGGAATTTTTCAGTTTCATTATCATCTTATAAGACCCCCACTGTGGTTGGTCATTGACCAAAATGTCCTTATGTAACATATTATGCTACTTGGTCCCACCGAATCCCAGAGCGGGCAGGAAGCAAAATGTTTCCGTGTGCCTGCCAAGAAGCCAGCACAAACGATAACCAGTCAATATAAGAAAGAAGAAAGGCTGGGCATGGTGGCTCACACCTGTAATCCCAGCACTTTGGGAGACTGAGGCAGGTGGATCATTTGAGGTCAGGAGTTCAAGACCAGCCTAGCCAACATGGTGAAACCCCGTCTCTACTAAAAATACAAAAATTAGCCAGGCATGGTGGTGGGCAACTATAATTCCAGCTACTGAGGAGGCTGAGGCAGGTTAATCCTTTGAGCCCAGGAGGCAGAGTTTGCAGTGAGCCAAGGTCATGCCACTGTACTCCAGCCTGGGCAACAAAGTGAGACTCCATCTCAAAAAAAAAAAAAAAAACAAAAGTTAAATTTCAGAAATTCTTCTCATAGTGAGGTTTTTAACCCTCAACAGCTTTGATACTGGAACTGCCTTCCCACTTAGCGCTGGTCTCCTGGAACTACCAGATGCATGTCAAGCTCAAGGTCTTTTAAAGGGTCCCAGCCACTGGTCTTGGCTCAGGAGGCTATGGGAGCAGGACCAGGGATGCCGGCTGAGGACACGGGCTGTGCAGGGCCCGTGGTGTGGCTTTGCACCTTGCAGCCCACACCATGCCTTTCTTCTCCACCCCAAGAATCCAGGCCCCTGCAGCATTCCACAGCACGTGCTTACACAGCATATTCCTTCTGTGCGTCGTGTGTTATCCCAGAATATTCACGAATGGGTGAGAATTTATCAGGAGGGAAGGGCCTGGATATAACTAATCCCTAAAGACACCACCTCACTGTGTCCTCCACTCTGCATCCTGGGGTGTCTGGCATAGGGCTGGGCCCCTATGGCCCCTTATCAGTCCCAGTGCTTTGCTTTGGGGCCAGAACTGCCTGCCTGGTCTGCTGCTTTTCCATGCATGGATCCACTGCTCTGTCAAGGAAGGGTTTGACAGTAATGCCAGTTGTGCAGGGGCTGCACTGATGTGTGCCATGGAATGGTCTTCTGAGGCCTAATTTCATCAGAGCACAAAACTTAGGCTGCCTAGAAAATAAGTTACTGTGTCCTCTGTGTGTGACTTCTCCTAGGTGGGCTGGCAGTGGGAGCGGGGCCCCAGTGGCTCAGAGTGACATTAAAGCACTGGTCTTGTGTTCTTCTGATTAAGGGCAAATCCTCAAGCTCCAGAAACCCAGCAAGCAAATAGTAATAAGGCTGGCAGAATGCTGAAAGGCTTAACCGTGATGTTTTTGCTGAGCAAAAGAACTTACAGATCTCCTGAAGAAAAGCCAGAAAACTGCTTTTACTCAGGAGGTAGATCCGAATTTTTTCCAGCTGTTGGTTATGTGTGCAGTTGAGGGCCAGGCGTTTGTCCACTGCAACCACAGATGACCTCAGACATTCTTCTGTGGGGGGTCTGGGCCTGGAGAGCGGTGTTCTCAGAGTACTTTCCAGAACATGCAAGCTGTTAAATGAACCTATGAGCGGATGTGCTTGATTCTATGAGCTAGAATTACTTAGTGTTGACCATTTTACTATTCGTTTGTCCTGTTTGAGGGTTAGCTGAGCCCATCCTGGTGTTGGTCAAGCACTGAGCTGTCTTGTGGCTAATGAAGACAAATCCACCTTCTCAACCACAAGGATTCCTTGTGTCCTCCGGGGTGGCAGGGCCATGTCTCCTCTCCTCACCAAAGGCTCCAGGGAACTCACCACAAAAAGAGATGAGATTACTTTGGAATGATTATTTCCTCATCAGTAAGTGATAGGAGTTAGAAGGATGACCCACAGCACCCTGCAGCTCTAGCCATGTGTGAATCCATGCTTGCATTTCGGGTAGACTCCCGTCCCATCTGTAAGATCATCTTTTACAGTTTTGCTGAATTCAACAAGTCACTGGAAGCATCTTGTCAATCGTTGATTCTCAGAATTTGCTGTTCTTTATTGCATATCTGGGGAGACATCAGTTGCTCTCTGGTCATTCATTTATTTTTTATCCAGTGACTTAACAAAATATTTGTGGAGCACCCACTTTGAAACAAGTCCTGGCCCAGTGCTCTAGGCCAGAGCTGAACAAGATGGTCTGGAGGAGGACAGGGAATTACACCAATCTCCCTGGACTGGCTCTGATAGTGCCATGTGTGGGGTGCCTGGAAACCAAGAGACAGGGCTCCTGATGATGCCCAGAGCATTTTGGTGAGGCTGGGAGGGGACTTTAGGCCGAGGCGTGAAGGTGTGTGTGGCTTGCCTGCTGCAGCCTGGGCTGGTGGAGGATGGGTCATCACAGAAGTAGCAGAGCCAGAGGTGCAGACATGCAAGAAGTAGAGGCCTTGGCTGAGCCACCCCTGTTCCACAGGCCACAGATTAGAAATGCCCTTTACAGGGAAGTCAGCTCTGAGCAAACAAAGGGTGCTGACATTTCATTCCTCCCCTTTCATGATAAGAAATCTCTTCTGTTGCCTGAGGCAGAATTAGTCCATTTTCACACTGCTGTAAAGAAAATACCAGAGACTAGGCCAGGTGCAGAGGCTCACATCTGTAATCCCAGCACTTTGGGAGACCAAGGCGGGCAGATCACTTGACGGTTCAAGACCAGCCCGGCCAACATGGTGAAACCCCATCTCCACTAAAAACACAAAAATTAGTTGGGTGTGGAGGCGGGTGCCTATAATCCCAGCTACTCGGGAGGCTGAGGCAGGAGAATGAATTGAACCCGGAGGGTGGAGGTTGCCGTGAGCCAAGACCGCTCCACTGCACTCCAGCCTGAGCGACAGAATGAGACTGTATTAAGAAAAAAGAAAAGAAAAGAAAACAATACCTGAGACTGGGTAATGTATAAAGGAAAGAGGTTTGATTGACTCACAGTTTTACCTGGGGAGGCCTCAGAAAACTAACAATCATGGTGGAAGGCAAAAGGGAAGCAAGCACCTTCTTCACAAGGCGGCAGGAGAGAGAAGAGAAAGTGAAGGGGGAAAAGCCCTCATAAAACTATTGGCTCTCACAAGAACTCACTCACTATCACGAGAACAGCATGGGAAAAACTGCCCCCATGATCCAATCCCCTCCCTCCAGGTCCCTCCTTGACACATGGGGATTACAATGCTAGATGAGATTTGGGTGGGAACACAAGAGCCAAACCATATCAGTCATTGGCAAAATTTATTATTGCAGCAGCTCGTGCAAACCCAGACACCATTGTATTTAAGGGGTGAGGAGGTTGCTGTGCAAGCCGCCTGCTCCAGGACACATGCTGGGGTGGGGTCTAAGTCTCTTTCTTTTCTACTCACCCCCTTGCTGTCTCAGCCTCACACACTCAATAAGGTGGTCCCAAGAGCTTAGCCATAGGAGAGAAACTAACGCACAGCCCTAGATAGCTTGTCCTGCCTTTTTGCATGGGGCATGTCTTGTTAAACTTTTTCTACATTCTCTTTGCTGAGACTATGCAGATACAGGGAGAGCAGATGCCTGGCAGTTCTCTAGAAGGCAGAGGCTGTGTGGACAGCAGTTCATGTAACTTGGTCTGAAGCAGGCCATTTTCCTATATGGTTATATTGACAATTCAGGGAGGAGCACAGTCCTGGGTCCTCTGCACTGTGTGGCCCTGGCCCTGTAGCAGTGTGCACCTGGATTCTGATATCTCCGCTTATTTCACATTCCCATCCTAATTATTTTAATGTGATTAACAACCACCTGTGACCTCATGGCGGCCAATCCTTATAGAAATGTAGGAGCAGTCGCCAGTTAAAAATCAGACAGGGATAAAAGCTCAACTCGGCATTTATCCAAGGAGGTGCAGCCTGGCCAGGGTCCGGGCTTCTCCAGCAAAACAGTGGTAGGAGAGGACCCAGCTAGGGGCCCCTCAGGCCCTCCTCACCTGCACTCTCGGTGGTCTCAGGCCAGTGTGCAACCAGGGTGTCCTGGAAGTAGTCTTCCTTAAGAAGCACAGAAAGAGGAAATTCAAACCATCCTGCAGAGCTTTGGGGTTTCCCAACAGGGCTTGGCAAGCCAGCAGCCAGCAGGAAGGGTTTGTGGAAAGAAGAGCTTTGATTCATGGCTACTGCCTCAGAAACCCTGATCCAACCGATGAATCAACCTGCGGCTGCTTTCTGGTTGGATGAAGCAATTTCCATCCATCTGTTTCATTTAAAAAAAATTCAGGAAGTATATAAGCTTGCCATACCTGACTAAATAATAGCGTGTTTAATCTTTCCTGTTTCATTCCAGACATCCTTCAGAAGGAGGCCAAATTTTACAGAGATTTCATCTGAATGCATTCCATTTGATCTAATAATTTATGACTGTGTTGTATTTGTCCTACAGAAAACCAGCCAGAGGCCCATCGGAAATCCAGTACACGGCAAAGTTATCCTAATGGATAGAGCTGTGATACACTCAGACACATCCCAGGGCAGGCAGCGCAGCTCCAGCCTGTTATTTCTGTCCGTCCTCCCTTTGGCCTAATCTCCTTTGAAGCAATTTTAAATGAATGAATGTGATGCTATAAATTCTGCCTGACTCGCGGGGCCTTTCCTACCTTCGTGAAAAGATAGTATGTTGGCTGAGGTGGCAAGAAGACAGGGTCACATGGTGTTGCAGCCTCTCAGATGCTGGGTCCCAAAGAATCTGAAGAGAACTGAGAGGCCGGCATTTAATCCTCCCTCAGCATTAATCCAAGTTAACTCTTCTTGCGAAGCTCTGTGATAGATTTTCCCAGGGAAGCGGCTTTCTGCCTGGACAAACGAGTGCCTTACACACGCCTGGGCACCACTGGGAGCCTGCAGCCAGGGCTGGGCCCTGCAGAGCTGGAGCCTCTTGGCTGTGGGCAGCTGTGCCCACGCTTGTGGCCAGTTACCAAGCACAAGTTGACATCGAGTTCAGAATAGAGCATGCTCTGGGGCCCCCACCAGCACTTGGTGCCAAATCAGGACACATACAATGAGGTCTGAGCCCCCATTGTGTTTGGGAAGGCTGTGGGGGAGGTAAAATAGCAGATAATAGGCAATAAAGAGTGCCTGAGCAACAGAGCCATGCCAGGGTCAGAGCGACAGAGAAGAGGGAGAGAAAAATAAACCCTCCCTAACTGCTCATCTGGGATTCAGAGAAGATGTTTCTGAATGGAACCTAAAGCACAAACAAGGTTCAGGGGAAGGGATGCAGGAGGATATGTGTCCCAGGTCAGGGGAGGAGGCAGCATGCCATGTCCTGCTGCGGTGCCTGGCTCACTCAGCCACCCACCCACCCCACGCCCTCCTGCTTGCGCCAGGCTACCTCCTCCCCTGTAACACTGATCCTGAGAGGTCTCTGAGCCCCCCACACAGCTACCACCTTTCATGCAGGCTGTCTCTTTCCTGGGGTGTCCCTGAACCGCTCTCATTGTGCCCCTCGTTCATCAGCAGTGCTGTCGTCACCCCTAGGGTAATGCTGCCCTCCCACAGGGGTAGAAAGTCTTTATAGACTCTGTCCTGGAGGGTGCTGGAGACCAGTGAGATCACGACATGGACCTTGGTGCTGGAGACTCTCTGTGCCTCTGTGTGGCCTCCTCACCTTTGGCTTTGGGGTTCATGGCTTCCATTTGATGTACAGTCTGGGCCGAGCTGAGGAAGGTGGCAGGTGTTGAGAAGACACAGGTGGCCAGGGAAGCTCGGCCACACCTGCACAAGAGCACATACCTGTGCATGGGAGGTGTAGGCTGTGCAGTGGCTCTCCAGGGAGGGGGAGGTGGGTGTGGGCACATTCATCTGTTGCTGCGCTTTCAGCAGTGGGAGGAAGAGCTGAAGTTTTGAGTCAGACAGTAGTTATGTGTCAGGCTGTTTGAGAAGAGAAACCCCTGTGGGTTTCTGTGAGCCATTTGGGCTGTAAGTAGAGCTAGCCGCATCTAACAGAGCTCTGGGAGAGGGAGGGGGTGTTTCCAGGGCACATACAGCTTGCTGCTGATGGGAACCTAGGTAGTCCAGAGCAGGCCATGATCCCTGGGGACAGGTGGCAGCAGCACGAGACTCTCAGTTGGCCTGAGGCTGGGATTACAGTCAGAACTGCACAGGGCTTATAGGCACAGGCTCAGTGTCCCTGCTCCAGACCTACCCGGGTCAGGCAGGGGAGGAGAATGCAGCTGAAATTCCAGAAGCTTCCCACTGGCCTGCCCTGGACAGCATGGGGCCAGCCCCTTACCTTTCTCCAAAGCATCACAGATACTTCACCACCATCACAGGAAACTGCGGGGCAGGGCCAGATGGTTCTAACGACCTGAGGCTCTGCACACCCAGGGACAGGAAGCACAGCAGGACTGATAGCAACGCCCAGGGCCAGTGCCCTGTGCGCACCAAACTCTACACTCACTCATAGTCCAGCAACCCTCCAGAGCCAGCCTGGGAAGGGCAGCACCCCTCCCTGAATCACAGACATTAAAATAGCATCTTTCAGTGATATCTTTCTTTTTTTTTTTTGAGAGGGAGTCTCGCTCTGTCGCCAAGCTAGAGTGCAGTGGTGCGATCTCAGCTTACTGTAACCTCCGCCTCCCAGGTTCAAGTGATCCTCCTGCCTCAGCCTCCTGAGTAGCTGGGACTACAGGCGCAAGATAATTTTTTGTATTTTTAGTAGAAATGTGGTTTCACCACGTTGACCAGGTGTGAACCTGTCATCTCTGCGCCCAGCCTCTGTGGCTTTCAATCTCCAAGGGCTACAGGACCATTGTGTCTGCCAAACTGACTCTTCCTCCCGCCTCCATCTCCTCACGCTCCAAAGCAAACCCACACAAATTGGCTACCAGTCCCCCTGCCTCCCAGGAGCTGTTCAGAATTTAGTACCTGCAGCTTCTTAGGTCTTAAAGCAAAAGCTGGGAGAGGAGTGGGCCAAGAGGCAGCCTGGAGCACTGAAGCCACCCACCAACTTCTGCATCATACAGCCGGCTGTGTGCAGGGACAGGGACACATGCCACGGAGCCTGACACCTGCCCTGTAGCCAGGGCTTCTCAACTTTGGCATTATGAGAGCCAGATAACCCTCTGTTTTGAGGATCGTCCTCTGCATTATAGGCTGTTGAGCAGCACCCCGATTTCTCCCCTATGGATGCCAGTAGCGTGCTGCTGCACCCCACCCGTGACAGCTGAAAATATCTCCAAATGTTGCCAGATGGCTCCTCCAGGGCAGAATCGCCCTGGTTGAATTCCTGGTTCCTCTGAAACAGTGACTGAGTGTCAGCACCCTGGGACCCGGCTGGCTCTGCCCTGGGCTATGCTGGTATTGATTACCTTAAGCAACTCATTTCTGTTTCCAAATCTTCAGAAGCTTCACCTTCATCAACAAAAGAGCCTTAGGCCGACCAAAAAACTCCCTGCGGTGAAATTTAGCTCCCTGGAGCTGACTTCCTGCTCAGCTGAAACTGTGTGCCTGACGATCTGTAAGTCCTGGAGATCAGCTGTGCCCAGAGTCGAGAATACGGTACTGTACACTTAGAAACTTGCAAGAGGGCAGATCTCAGGTTAAGCATTCTTACCAAAATAAGATGAAATTCTTTAAAATGTGCTTATTAGCATATCAAAGGCTGGAGAAGGCCCTACAGGACAGAAGCTGTTACCTGCATACTCCACTCAGCCCTGCCCCCTGCTAGCACCCTGCAGCACCATGACCTTCTCTGAACACAGCGGGGTTGAGGGCACAGTGCCCCATGGGGCTCGAATGAGGATCAAATGAGATAATGTGTGTGTCAGTCCTTTGACAATTGTGCCTTATCCCCAGGTGAGGTACTGAGTATCCTCTAGGGGAGGTAGGGGTACTCAAATCCCATTGGACTCTTCAGACAGTGCATACAATGAGGTCTAGTACACAAGATATTTGGACCTTCAGGTGAAGCCTGGCTTTACCATGTCAAAGGCTAAAAGATACTGGATTTTCCTTTGAAGTTCTTGGACTCTCCGTGAACCTCAAACACATGGTTGTGAAGTGGTTATGTTACAGGAAAAGGGTCCTAATCCAGACCTCAAGAAAGGGTTCTGGGATCTTGCGCAAAAAAATATTCAGGGTGAGTCTGTAAAGTGAAAGCAAGTTTGTTAGGAAAGTAAAGGAATAAAAGAATGGCTATTCCATAGGCGGCAGCCCTGACGGCTGCGGGTTGACCATTTTTATGGTTATTTCTTGATGATAAGCTAAACAAAGGGTGGATTATTCATGCCTCCCCTTACTGGACCATATAGAGTAACTTCCGGATTGGCATTTGTAAACCATCATGGTGCTAATGGGAGTGTAGCAGTGAGGACATGCAGAAGTCACTCTCATCACCACCTTGGTTGTGGTGGGATTTAGCCAGCTTCTTTACTGCA
>CAUYLG010031410.1:0-45291 GCA_963573385.1 Cacajao melanocephalus | reverse complement strand
GGGCCCGTGGGCTACCACCAAACTTCATTTATTTTTTTTTTTTTTTTTTTTTTTTTTTTTTTTTTTTTTTTTTGGCGAGGGGAAACACATTTCTTAGTCTTTGAAATGTCCTCTTCCTTAGGGTATGGAAGTAACGGAGACCACCTCTGAAAGGTTATGGTACTGTGGGGAGGCATTACAGAGGTCACTGTTTCTGAGTGTAAGTAATAGCTATTAAAGTTTGCTGATATTTATTGAGCACTTATTTTAAGTATATAACTTAATTGAAGCCATGTGACAATCCCATGTGGTAGGATTATTGTCATTCTCATTTCACAGATAACAAACTGAGATATGAATAATCTGCTCAAGGTCACAGGTAATACTAATCAGACCCATGTTGCAAATCCAGGAGAGTGTAACTCCAGGTCAGAATTTTAACAGCATGCTCTACTGCCTCTTTTGACTTTTATTACAGAACTGGGGAGCTGGTCCAGTAGACAGGGGATCAGCTGCAGGGGCCAGAGCCTTAGGAGGAGGTATTGAAAGCTGAAAGGTGCTTTGCCTTGGGGGTTCAAATGGAATCACTCAAAGAGGCTAGTCTGAACTGAAGGTCAAGGGAGATATGTCCCTAAAATAGAGATATGGATGGAAGAGAAAGAGAAAGAGTGAATACTGGGTCAACATAGAGGAGAACTGGCTCAGAGGAGAATGACAGAGGTCCAGATGGGTAATTTGGTGAAACGACAGATGTTCAGTTAATAAGGGGCATTTTTTTGGGATTGCCAGGCTACTTTAGGAGTTTCCTTCCTTGATGGGTTGGCTGTTGGACATCGTGAAAACTCATGTTAGGTAAGGTCAGGTGTCATTTCCCAGTTCTGATCTTACCCAGCGTGTCTGGGGCAGTCTGTAATGTCTCTGTAGTAGGACTAACCAGCAACTCTGTTTTCTTAGGAGTTAATTCTGTTTGATCAGGCATTAGCTGGGCATGTCCCTTACCTGCTCTAATGGGGAGCAGCATTCTTGATTCTGTTGCTGCAAGGACCCCTTGTTTGAATAGGATGCCGGAACAGTGGGCTCGATTTGTAATTGAGAATACTGCTATTCCAATACTTCTCTACCCAAAGATGCTGGAACCTGGATCAATGTCTCAGGCCCATTTAACAGCAAATCTGACAGTGACTAGGATAAAATCATTGACATTTAGCAACTATTGAAAATCATAAACCTAGAGGAAAAGTAGATGGTAAACTCAGGTACTCAAGGCAGTCTTAGTTTATACAAAGGTGTTAAAATTTGAGAAGGATGGGTCCTACTGATAGGAGAGTCAAATGCACAAGAACATGATGGCTGAGCCTCACATTTTATAAAAATCTCAACATCCTGCAGCTTTGGGACTGTCTTACCAAAAAGGCAGATATCAATTTAGCCTGTGTTACTAGATGGGCAGCCTCTAAAATGAGCAACATGGGAGCCTTTTTGCATCCTGAAGTTGTCTGAAAATAGAGAAACTGAATGTGTTTGTTTTTGTTTATTCTTTAAAGGAGACATCTAGTGTCCCTAATTGTGGGGAAAGGAAAGAGACAAAATGGTGTTGCTCAGGCTGGAATACCAATACTTCCTCTTGTATGACTCTTTCATTTCCTTAGGCTAAACATATCTAGTTATTTACAGCCATACCAAAAATCTGTCTATCTAGAATTATGCAGCAACAATACACAGCATCAGAATTGAATTGTTGACATCTAAAGAAGGTTTGCCCTTGGTAATTCATGTCACTCTACTTCATGGAGCACAAAGGGCTGTGCCAGTAGGAAAACCCAAACTTCATGATTCAAGGGATCTAGGACTAATCTATATTTGCAAGGTTGCCATTTTCCTTTACCTGATGAACTTGTGAAGCCCAAATGACCACTTACTTCTTAAGTCCCTGACTTGTGACTTTGTGCCTCTTTCTTTGTGGAGTCCCCTCTCTGGCTGGTGATTTCTACAGGATATTGGATCATCGTTTGGTTGTTTTGCCTGGGACATTGCTCTGTTACTGTTATTCTCCTTGCTAAAGATGATGAGATGTTGCAAAGTGGCTGTTGCTAGTTCCTCCTAAAGTCCTTTATTTAGCGTTCTTTAGTATTTAGCATCAAGAATTATTTATGTTCTTCACTTTCTCACACATCTCTGCCAGTAAGAGCCAGGTGGAGCAAGGACTGAAAGGCAACAAATGGTGTATCAGGTGGGGTCCTTGGTTGCAAGCATAACAAACGAATGCTGGCTAACTTAACCAGGAAGGGAATGCATTGCAGTACTCTCAGGTAGCTCACAAACCAGTGTGAAGGCGGGAGAGCCAGGCTTGGGAAATAGGCAGGAACTGAGGTAGGAGCAATCAGCTCAGCAGGAAAAACATGTATTTGGGCCCTCCTGACTGGACCTTCCACACCGCTGGCAGCAAGGTCAACTATAACCACATTCCTGCTGCTCCTGCATGAATAATGCCCTACACTCTAGAATCCCAGGTAAGAGCATTGCTTGGCCAAGCTTTGGAAATGCATTCTCTAGTTGCCAGCTGACAGGGAGAAGATACGTCTGGCCCCTCTAGCCCCAGAGGGTGGATGGATGTGCTTCCTGCCAAGGAGCCACTCCCAAAGGGGACTGTCCCCAAATACAAAGAGAGCCCCAGAAGGGAGTTTCAGACAGAAGAGGGAATTCTCTGCATTGACTTTAGTCCCTCTGTGTCTCACTGCTGGACTTGTGACTGTCACGATGTATCTTCTGAAGGCCTTGGAATAGATGTTGTCTTGGAGTCTGAGAAAGGATGAGTCCACAGTTGTGAATGATTCTTTCAGGGTGTATATTCCAGGCACTTCTTGGAAAACTGCTTTGTTTTTTCCAACAAAATCGTATTCGTGTGTCATTGTATATCAGCAAAATGCCACAGAGGACCATCATCATGTCCCATTCAGTCTCCAAATGCTAATTTATGAGCTACTTGATATGCAATGCTCCATTGATATTTGTATATCTGTAGGGAAGCTTTCTCTTAATGTATTATTGTTTCTATAATGTTTATTTTACTGTATCTATTTATTGCAGGCCACTCGATTCTTTGTAATAATGTAGGATGATAAATAAATGAGTGTGCTAATAACCAACTGGAACCTAACTAACAGAATAAATAACTAATCATATAGTAAGTAAGTAAATGAAAAAACAAAGCACATGTAAAAATTTAAGTTCTGGACTACTGCCAAGATTTGACTACACCCATTTATGATCTTGTTCATTTTCTAACAATAACTGAGCAGGGGTCAACAGCCATTCCTGTTCATTCTGGGTCTCCTTTTACCCTAGGATTCAGGTAGATGGTCTGACTGTCATCACTCTGCCAATACCCCCAATTCTTGCCATGACTGGGTGTACCCTCTCAGTTTAGAGGAGAAAGTAATCTGCATTCTGTTACTTATAGTCCAGCCCCAGTGATAGGTAGAACTGCCCCAAAGATTCATACTCTAATCCCTAGAGCCTGTAACTATGCTTCACTACATGGCCAAAGGGACTTGGTAGATGTAATTAAGGTTATGAACCTTAAAATAGGAAAATTATCCTGGATTATCTGGATGGGCCCAATTTTACTACATGAGTCCTTCAGAGTAGGGAACTTTCTAGAGAGATACTGTAGAATGAGAGGTCGGAAAGATGGCGAGTGGAAGACCATTGCTGATTCAGAGACTGAAGTGATGGGAGAGAGGTTTCAGCCCCCAGCTGACAACCAGCAAGGAAGTGAGGACCTGGCTGAGAACTGCAGGGAGCTGGATTCTGCCAACAACATGAGTCAGCTTAGAAGCTGATTTCCAGAGCCTCTGCATAAGTAGTTAGCCAGTGGGCATCTTGATTTTGGCCTGAAAGACCTATAGCCGAGATACCAGCTGAGTCCATGTGGACCTCTGGCCTGCAGAACTGTGAGATAATAAATGTTTCCTTCAAAGGTGCTAAAGTCATAGAAATTTGTTATGGCAGCAATAGAGAAATGAATATGAGTTTCAGGCATGGTGGCTCATGCCTGTAATCCCAGTATTCTGGGAGGCCAAGACGGGGAGATCACTTGAGGTCAGGAGTTCAAGACCAGCCTGGCTGACATGGTAAACCTTTTGTAAAAATACAAAAATCAGCCGGGTATGGTGGCACATGCCTGTAGTTTCAGCTGCTTCGAAGGCTGAGGCAGGAGGATCACTTGAACTGGGAGGCAGAGGCTGCAATGAGCCGAGATGGCACCACTGAACTCTATCCTGGGTGACAGAGCAAAACTCCATCTCAAAAAACAAACAAACAAAAACACACAATTTTTTTTCCTGACAGGGCTAAAAAGCCCATAAGGCTTTGAGGAATAGGAGATGGTTCTGTGCAACCTTCTCACCTAGTGGGAGCCAAGTTGAAATTATTCTCAGGGACTCTTTGCGTAGAGTCTGTAAGATGAAGCAAACAAAGAAAGCCTGAGGTGGCTCATAAGCTAGCTAGAACTGCACTGACTCATCACCATCTGCCTGGACGTGTCAAGCTCTCAGCAGTTCATAAGGAAGATAGCAGATGTCTGTTAACCTGTGGACAATGTGCAAGTGCATTGCTGAGGTGGGGGTGAAGGCCAGGCCTTGGAAACGACAGACAAAAATCTTCTTTGTGGATAAAAATCTGTCTGTATAGAGGGCAGTCCCAATGTGATGAGGCATTTTTTTCCCCCAAAATTCAAATATACAAGTTTAAAGAAAGAATACATTAAGAAGATGAAAGTGTGAATAGTAATAGTGACCAATGCTGGCTGCTAAGAAGGTTAAGACATTTTCTCGGCAGAGCCTGGGCTGAGTTGCATTTACCTGGCATTAAGGCAGCCCCCACGTTCAAGTAAAGACTTCCTGTCTTAAAAGCAGTAACCCGGAGTATCACCTCTATGAAGCACCTGGATTAAAAGTACTTGGAAGTTGAAAAGTTACTCTTCACAAAGCATCAAATGGATTTCCTTTTTTTTCTTTTTTTAATAAGGATAATCTATAGGCTACAGAGTAGTCATTTCCATTAAATAACCAGCTTGAAAAAAAAAGAAAAAAAAGAAAAAGCTTTGAAAACTTGCAGTATCTTTTCATTCTTTCTTTGATGTATTTGGAGTGAGGAGAATACATTAGTGCCTTTTAGTTTGGCAGCCAACTCTCTCAAATGTAAGTGAATGGGAAAGAACTGACTAGAGTGCTTACTTCCTTTTCAGAATTCTAATGTCAAGACTGTTTCCTCAAAAGGCCAAAAAAAAAGCAGAAACAGTGCTGAAGTTTTAAACAGTGCATTTACTTCTCAGGAGTCATCAGCTTCAATTAAATGGATGCCATCCTACAGGAGATTTTCTCAGGAAAAGGTAGACTTGTCAGTCCTTGGACCCCACAGCTTATGGCCAAGGTGATGGCCACATGGGCACCTGGTTGTCATGCTGGAGATGGGCCTGAGAGAGAAGAGGGTAAAACTTGACTCCAGAGCCAAGACTGCCTGGTCTCCCATAGCCTGTTCCCAGTCTTGGTTAACTGCTAGATATCCACCTCCTCTGTTTGCCCTCATCCAGTCCCCCTCTTTTTCTACAGAAATGGACATTTTCCTGGCCCATGACCTCCCACTTGAGATGAGATTTCTCACACTCTTTGATGGCTAGATATAGTCAATGAATAAAAGAGTTTTGTGTGCCACTTCCAGGTCTTGACCTGAAAGCGGGGAGATGTGCTCCTCCTTTCTCTCTTCCCTGCTGTGAGGGCAAGATGTGGACTGTGTTCATAGCAGCGACCCAGCACCTGCCAACCAGATGAAGATGGCATCCTGAGAGAGTGTAGTTCAACAAGATGGAAGGAATCTGAGGCCACAGATGACTTTTGTGTGTTTGTGTGTGTGAGACAGAGTGTCACTCTGTTGCCAGGCTGGAGTGCAGTGGTGCAATCTCAGCTCACTGAAACCTCTACCTCCCCCGTTTCAGCAATTCTCCTGCCCTAGCCTCTCAAGTTGCTGGGACTACAGATGTGCACCACCATGCCCAGCTAATTTTTGTATTTTTAGTAGTCCCAAAGTGCTGGGATTACAGGCATGAGCCACTGATGACTTTTGAAGGGAAACACTGTTCCACCATCTAAACCTCCCATCTTCAGAGCCATATGGGGAGAAAAACTTCTGTGTTGTTTAGTTACCATGGTTTAGCATCTCCCTGTCTTCACGGCTTAGCCATTAGTCTCCCCTTGTGCCCAGAGCCCTTTAGGTCCCTCTCATTCCACTGTAATACCCTTCCCTAGGTCTATACTTTTGCTAAGCCATTCATTTAAAAATGGTTAAGTTTAAATTATGTTCCAGACACCATATTCTGCTCTGGGAATAGTCATGACATCCAAGACTGGACACCTATGTGTTCCATGAGCCATTCTCTAAGGGTTAGCCCTAATCTTGCAAGCCAAATTTTCTGATAACCCTTTACTAGTGTGTGCCTGCTCCTCCTGGGAAAACTGGTGGATCCAACGTTGGCCTCTTTACAGTGAGAGTTTTTAGGAAAATACGGCAGACCAGATAGAGAAAGGCTTGGATTCCACTGGGCTCTAATGGTGTCTCCTCAGATACAGTGTCCAGAGCTGCTGTTTCCTGTTCCTACGTGATTGACATTGTTTTATTCCCTTCCGCACTGGGGTTTCAAAAGAGATTCATTGGTTTTAAGATACATAGCAACTCTTAAGATTTTTGGCTTAGTCTTCATCTTTGTTGACTAATTACAAGCAAAGCAAAATTTTGCCTTCTTTTTTTTTAAAGCTATTTATGAAAAAAATAATTTAAAAATATTATTATAGTTAATGACAATGTAAGTGGATGTTTTCCTCAATCTCCTCAGGCCTAGCAAAAATTTAGAAATACAATACAGTGCTTAAAATACATACACATATGATGCCTAACTTTGAATACCGCTGTTCCATGATTTTAAAATGATCTTATATGGTGTGATTTATAAATAATGCCTATTTACAATAAAAGTGAATGTTCTTATACTTAGTCGTGAAAGTAGAGTAATCCCATTTAAGAATTCTTGATATTTAAAAAATTCAGTTTTAGGAAGAGAGGTATCTACTACCATTCTAACAGCATTCATCGTGTGGTTTTGTTTTGTTTTTTTTTTTTTTTTTTTTTTTCTCCTAAGGAGTTAATGTATTTCAATCTCTTTGGTTTATAAAAACTTATTGACAACTCCTGGGAACATACACAGTGACAGACTGTGCTGTTTCTTGACTTTTTGATCCCCTAGAACTGAGGCTGAAGAATCTTTCTTCTATAAATAACTTCTTAACACCTTACAGGCACACACCCACCCACACATAATTTTGCAGACATGCGGTTTGTTCACACAAAATTCTTCAGGGAAATGAAAGCTTTTCCTACCGAGCTGGTGTAAACAGCCAAAAATCAGAAGAGGAGCTCTGCAACCATTGGTGTACTGTCACTTACCCAGTGGGATGAGAACTCACTTCATTATGAGAAGTTTGTGCATATTAATCTTAAATTTAATTTGAAGAATATATGCTCAAAATATATAAACCATTAGTTCATCAATCAACCAATATCTCACTGGGTATTACTAAATGCTAGATACTATTTTAGACAACGGGTCATCAGCAGTGAACTAGGCTTACCTCAGTCCTAGATCCGTAGGATTTTATTTTCTTGTAAACCAATCATAGGGCTCAAGCAATAAGAATAACAACAAAAAGTAGTACAGGATCATGGATGCACAGAAAATAAAGTTTCAAGATGGCTTGGTGTGTTCACGTTCCCATTCTGATCACTAAATGTCCCCACATTGTCCGTCTTTGTTCGTTTGCCAATTCCTATTCTTTCTCCTCTGCTCCACTCTCTCTTCAATGTTCTTGCTTCCCACTGAGGTAGTAATCCCAAATAGGAAACAGAGGTTAGGACAAACCATGAGATGAGCGATTGTGGGATACTGGATTTCAGTTCTGTGCTCTTCATGGATAAGTGTCTTGGTTTGGTACCATGAGGGAACATTTGACTATTTATCAGGCTTGGAGAATGAGGAATCTTGCAGATTGTGAGTCGACTGGAAGGGTCAATCTGAGCTGGCCAGATGTGTTGGGGCTCTGGGTTCAGTCGGGAGATGCCTGAAGACAGCAAGCAACCCAACCCTGCTCTGGTGTCTGTGAGATAAAGTTCATTTATCCAAGGAAATGAAGGAACCATGTACCGAAGCTCAACCACTCCAGAAAAATGTCAGGGCAAGGGAAAGGCAGCAGATACAGAGCTCACAGACGCAGCAGGCAGGCAGGAACAACAGGGCTTAAACAGCTCATGAGCCCCACTCTCTCCTGCCCCCAATTTTAAGCACATAGTCAACTTCATATCTGATGTTAAAATCTACTCATGGGATGAACTTTAATTCAACCTACAATGTGATTTCAAAACAGCCTACTAGTTAGGATAGAGATGCATCTGTTAAAAGCTGCCAAAAGCGAAACTAATGACAGATGATTTATTATCTTGGGAATTATGGCAAGTCAACAGGTGCGGTTTAACTGATGGAAGTTTCTAGTAAGTGGCAAACAATGTAGAGAAAAGAGCGGCTATAGGGATAATCTGTGAGATTTATCTCTGCACTGACTAGGAGAAGGGGTGTTTTTAGTTCCACTATTGGTGTTTGTTTCTAAGATGGAATTGCTCTTAAAAATAGGGAAGATGGACTGGGCGTGGTGGCTCATGCCTATAATCCTAGCACTTTGGCAGGCCAAGGTGGGAGGATCACGAAGTCAGGAGATCCATACTATCCTGGGCAACATGGTGAAACCCTGTCTCTACTAAAAATACAAAAGTTAGCTGGGGTGGTGCATGCCTGTAGTCCCAGCTACTTGGGAGGCTGAGGCAGGAGAATCGCTTGAACCCTGGAGACAGAGGTTGCAGTGAGCCAAGATTGCACCACTGTACTCCAGCCTGGTGACAGAGTGAGACTCTGTCTTAAAAAAAAAATTGACAAGATGAAGCAAGTTTGATGTGAATACTCTCCCATCGCATGGGTTTTATGTTGCCTGTTTATTTTTTTCATCACTTGTGACAGAGATTGCTACTTGTCCACTATCTGTTTTCCCCACAGCCCTCTGTGAAGGGCACGTACCATCTGGAATAAAGACTTCACGTCCCAGCCACCTCTTGGGCTGGGTAAGGCCATGTGGTTGAATTTTGGCCAATGGGCCTTAAGCACAGTGACATATGCGGCTTTTGGAAGTGTCCTTAAAGGGAGGACTGTACTTTGTCCTTCCCTTTCCTCCTTCTTCCGGTTGTGATGTAAAGCCGTGGCTGGAACTCCATGTTGATGGAAGTCTCACTCCACACACTGGGAAGCAGCGAGCTGCAGGGAGTCCCTGATGATTTTGTGATCCGACTCTATTGGAATGCACACTGCTGAATTTGTGTGCCAGAGAATAAAGCCTTGGGGTTCAAGACACTCTTAGTCTGGGATTTCTGCAGCATGCGGCCAAACTTAATCCTCACTAACTCCAAGTATATTCCTATCTGGACCTTACACCCAGAAGTGTGTCTCCTGGTCTCAGGGACAGAATTCTCTTTCACTATAGGTTAGTTAGCATATTGGGCTGCAGTTTAAAAGTCAGTGTCTTAAGTGTTTGGTGACAGTTAATTACTCCTTCAGGCTCTTACTAATGAATTCATTGATAAAATCTGTTTTTTTTTTTTTTTGGAGACAGAGTCTCGCTGTGTCACCCAGGCTGGAGTGTAGTGGTGTGATCTCGTCTCAATGAAACCTCCGCCTCCCAGGTTCAAACAATTCTCCCTCAGCTTCCAGAGGAGCTGAGACTGCAGGCGCCCACCACCTTGCCTGACCAATTTTTGAAAATCAAATTCTTAATTTAAAATACAGTAAAATGTTTGAACTACAGCCTAAACTTTGAAGCTTGTGAAACTCAACTTGAAATAATTAGGCAGGTCAGACTGTCATTACAATAAATTAATCCGCCTAACATCTGTATATATAATTATTAAAAATCAAACCTTAATGTGTTTTGATGACCTAAGCGTTGCAGATATATTTTAGCAAACTTTAAAAGCACAGAAAAGTACAAATCAGAAAAAAAAGAAACACTAACCTTATCTAATACTGTAGAAATTATCCACTGTTCACATTTTTGTTTTTTTCCAGTTATATTTATTTATATATTTTATGCATAGCAGTTCACATAACAAATCATATCAGTCACAGGCAGTCCTAATTTGAATATATATTATGTTCCAAAGTTAGTAAGCTAGTCAGTTGACGTTGGATAAACCCTCCCAGGAAAACAATATTTTAGATGGAGATGATGTTTCTGGGCCTGGTACTGACAATAACACTCTGAAAATTGGGTGACAGGAATTGAGAAGAGCCTATGCTACTGTGCTATTTTTCTGAGGATAGCATCCTCTGGCTAAATTGTGGCTAGGCAAAATTGACACTGACATGCCCATTTTATTCCTTTTTGCTCCTTTTCCTCCCAGATTTCTAGGTTTAATGCAACCACATGTGCAGAGGACATCTGAGTTTTCTTTTCTTTCTTTTTTTTTTTTTTTTACCTTTTCGAGACTATAGTTTCGCTCTTGTTGCCTAGGCTGGAGTGCAGTGGCGCGATCTTGGCTCACCGCAATCTCCGCCTTCCGGGTTCAAATGATTCTTCTGCGTTAGCCTCTCGAGTAGCTGGGATTAGAGGCATGCACCACCACACCTGGCTAATTTTGTATTTTTAGCAGAGACAGGGTTTTTCCTTGTTGGTCAGGCTGGCCTTAAACTCCTGGCCTTAGGTGATCCACCCACCTCGGCCTCCCAAAGTGCTGGGATTACAGCAGTGAGCCACAGCTCTGGCTGACATCTGAGTTTTCATTGTTCAGTAACACTTTCCTCACTTTTTTTGAAAGGAGAAATGCTCCTTGCTGTCATCAGTTGTGCAGTTCATGTGGAAGCTGCCAGTTACCTTTCCGTGAGTCTCTGGGTACCAAGCAGGACAATGGTTCTTTCCAATTCCCCGGTCAGAGTTAATGGTCTAGGTATGAAAGTTAGGTCAATCAGTGTCCTGCCTAATACACACACACACACACACACACACACACACACACACACACACACACATATATATATATATATATATATATATATATATATATACATATATATATATATAGGCTGTTCTTGAACTCCTGGCCTCAAGTAATTCTCCTGCCTCAGCCTCCCAAAGCACTAGGATTACAGGTGTGAGCCACTGCACCCAGCCTGATATTTTTAAAATAGAGCCAGTAGGGAAGTCCTTTTCTTTGGATTACTCACTGACATAATTGAAGTCCTCAGCAGCCTTCTCCCCCTGCATCTAGGGTGACAATCCCAAACTTTTCTTCCATCTCAGTAATTTGGTTTTCAGCAACATCAAATGTATTTATTAGCTATATAACAGTGACATTCATGTCTTCAATTTGTTTATTTTTTTCAAGGGCCACACTTTGCCTTTTCATTTGATCCTGTGGTTTCTTCATTGTATTGTTGATCATTTATTTTTATTAAATCAATGACCTTCCAGTTTTTCTATAGTATAGAAGATCCAGGGAATTTTCCTGTTTGTTCTTTGCATAAAGCTGTCTCCCACACTGGGACTTTTATCTTTGTACATGTGGGTAGTTTGCACTATTGGCCTAATTCTTTCTTCTAGGCTTCAGGTTCTTTGCTGTATGACTTTGTAGTTTTTCTCTCTAAAGGGGCAGTTTTTCTCTCTTTCGCCCTGCCTCCTTGATTGTGGGTTTGGCCAGGGCTACACTTTGGTAAATAGAGGAATGCAGAGATGATGGGGCACCAGTTTAAGGCATGCCTTAGGAGACTGTGCATGTTTCCATTTGCCTTCTATCACCTCTGCCATCATCATGAGAAAAGCATCTCTGGGCTAGCCCACAGATTTCAGGAGAAGGCTGAGAAATGTGGAAACTAGAGACATCCTAGTTGAGTCCATCCTATATCAGCTGACCCCTAGACCGCAGATGTGTGAAAAATAATAAATGCTGTTTAAAGCCACTGAGTTCTATGTTGGTGTGCACCGTGGCAATAGTTAACAAATATAGTATGCAAAGTTCCTTCCTTTCCCCCACTTTTTTATTTTATTTATTTTTAAATTGAAAATTGTAGATATGTATGGTGTTGAACATGATGTTTTGATATATGTATACACAGCTGAATGGCTACATCAAGCTAATTAACATATCCATTACCTCAACTACTTACCATTTTTTTTTTGTGGTGAGAACACTTAAAATCTACTTTCTTGGCAATTTTCTAGTGTAAAATGCATCATTATTAACTACAGTCACCATATTTTGCAACAGATCTCTTGAACTTATTTCTTTTTCTGACCAAAATTTTGTACTCTTGGACCAATATCTCCCTACCCTTGGACTAATATCTCCCTAAACCCATGATATAGTTCAGATGTTTGTCTCCTCCAAATCTCAAGTTGCAATGTAACCTCCAAAGTTGGAGGTTGGCCTAGTGGGCAGTGTTAAGGTCATGGGGGTGGATCCTTCATGAATGACTTGGTGGTGTCCACATGGGATTGAGTAAGTTCTCACTTTATGAGTTCATGTGAGATCTGGTTTAAAAGAGCCTGGCACCTCTCTCTTGCTTCCTCTCTCATCACGTGACATACTGGTTCCCCTTCACTTTCCATCATGATTGGAAGCTTCCTGAGGCCCTCATCAGAAGCAGATGCTGGCACTATTCTTTGTGTATAGCCTGCAGAACCATGAGCCAAAATAAACGTCTCTTCTTCATAAATTACCCAGCCTCAGGTATTTCTTTATAACAATGCAAATAGACAAACACACCCTCTGCATCCCCCTCTGCCCATGGTCACCACCAGTCTACTTTTAGCTTTATGAGTTCAGCTAGTTGCTTGCTTTCTTTCTTTCTTTCTTTCTTTCTTTCTTTCTTTCTTTCTTTCTTTCTTTCTTTTTAACTGTAATATGTTTGAAGTTTTACTAATTAAAGATTTTGGACAAATCTAACTTGAGAAGCTTTGACTAGACCTTCTATTTATTCTGAACGATGTAAGTGAATCCTTTCCATTTAATCTGAGAAGGATTGGTCTTTTGTTTCAGGCTACCAAAGGATATACTTCTATGCCCATTTCTTGAAGTCCGTGAGTAGGGGGGTGAGCAAGTGCATCAGGGGGTGCCCTCGAAGGAGGCTCTAGGCTCTGCCTTCTGAATCGAATTTTTTGTTGTTGTTGCTGCTTGGTTATAATTCAATCTATCTAGCTGAGATGTCTCAAGGAACACCCTCAGACCCAATTCATTGTGGAAATCTGAAAGACTCTGGTCCTGGCTGGCCTGTCTGCTCTTCTGAGATCTTATGTTGCAGGGAGAAATTTCTACTCTTAATTTTTGTTTTTCATCCTTTTCTTAGACATCTTTCTCATGTCCACAGTGGGCATCTCTTTGGAATGGAGAGGATGTGGGTAAGAAGCCTTAGAGCTTTGTTGCTCATGGTCCTCCACAGCAACAGCTTAGGAGACTGAGGGTAGGGTGAAGCCACAAGTTTCTTTCCTTGGCTGCCATGTTAGGAAGCATAAGGGAGAAGGCAGCACCTCTTCTTGCTTTGTTCCTGCTGGTGAAATTGTGTGACAGTTGTTGTTTTGTTTACGCTACTCATCTGGTGAGGTGTTGAGAGATGTTCTGTGATTGGGCTTGGCTCTCTCATCGTCTCTTGGAGAAAGTCCCTGTCCACAGTCAAAGTGAGACTCCTCTGTTTCTAGGGTACGCTGAAGGCCAGTTAGAAGGATATAACCACCTATCATCCTTCTCGATGGCAGAATCTGGCACTTTTGTTTCCACCCACTGGCCCACTGGGCCCTGTCACATCAGTGCCAAGTCAGATACATTTATCACATGTATTATGCACTCAGAACTTGGTGAGCACAAACGCCACTCAATTTAACCGTGTGACTTTGGAATGCAATTTCTTCTAACCTAGAGTGAAAGTGTATTCACGAATCTGTAATGATTTGAATCTATCATAGGAACGGCATAAGCAAAATATTCCTCATGATAATTCAAGAATCTAATGACTCGCATAACCACCCCAATGATAAAGAATGCAAGAAATTTGTCTCAAGTAAAACTATGTAATTTTGTTTTTAAACTGAGTCATATTTTTTACTGCTATTATAGTAATATGCACAAAAATACACACAGATACACACTTATGCATATATATGCTAGTCATTTTTCATGTTTTTCAAATATGAAAAAATTACATCTTGTTCTATTCTGTATTCTCCAAAGCCATTAAAATATATTTTTCCCTTTTTTGTTTTTTCAATTTTTACTTTAGATTCAGGGGGTACCTGTGCAGGTTTGTTACATGGGTATAGTGAGATGCTGAGGTTTGGGGTATGACTGAGGTACCAGGTAGTGAGCATAGTACCCAGTAGATAGCTTTACAACCCTTCTCTCCTTCCCTTCTCCAGTAGTCTCCAGCACTTATTCTTTTCATCTTTATGCCCATATGTAGCCAATGTTTAGCTCCACTTGTAAGTGAGAACATGGGGTATTTGGTTTCCTATCCCTGTGTTAATTCACTTAGGATAATGGCCTCTGGCTGCATCCATGTTGCTGCAAAGGACATAATTTTATTCTTTTTTTATGGCTGCATAGTATTCCACGGTATATGTACCACATTTCCCCATTCCATTGGGTTTTGTTTGTTTGCTTGTTGAAAAGAAGTCTTGCTTTGTTACCCAGGCTAGAGTGCAGTGGTGCAACCTCAGCTCACTGCAACCTCCGCCTTTCAGGTTCAAATGATTCTCCTGCTTCAGCCTCCTAAGTAGCTGGGATTACAGGCACACACCACTATGCCCGGCTAATTTTTATATTTTTAGTAGAGGTGGGTTTTTGCCATGCTGGCCAGGCTCGTCTTGAACTCCTGACCTCAAGTGATCCATTTACCTCGGCCTCCCAAAGTGCTAGGATTACAGGCATGGGCCACTGTGCCTGGCCCCACTCCATTATTCATGGGCTTCTAGGTTGATTTCATGTCTTAACTTCTGTGAAAAGTTTCAAAATGAAGGTGCAAGTACATATTTTTTTTTTTGGTAGAACAACTTATTTTCTTTTTGGTTTAAACCCAGTAATGAGGCTGCTAGGTTGAATGGTAGTTCTATTGTTAGTTCTTTGAGAAATCTCTGTGTTCCAGGGTGATTGAACTAATTTACGTTGCATTTATCCACCAACAGTGCATAAATGTTTCCTTTTCTTCGCAGCCTCAACCTTACCAATATCTAGTGGGCTTATTATTATTATTATTATTATTTTTAATAATAGCCATTCTGCCTGGTATGTGACGGTTTCTCATTATGGTTTTACATGTATTTCTCTGATGATTAGTGATGATGAGCATTTTTTCATATGCTTGTTGGCCCCTTGTATGTCTTCTTTTGAGAAGTATCTGCTCATGTCCTTTGCCTAATATTTAATGGGGTTGTTGGGTTCTTCCTTGTTGACTTAAGTTCCTTATAGATTCTGGATATTAGTCCTTTGTTGGATGTGTAGTTTGTGAATACTGTATGTCATTTTCTATTGCTGCATAATAAGTTATCACAAAACTTAGGGGCTTAAAACAACACTTATTTTTCATGATTATTTAAGTTGACCAGGCATTTCTTGTTTGCATGGTGTCACCTGGGTGGTGAGGTGGCTGAAAGGTCCAAAATGGTCTAATTCACCTGGCTGGCAGTAAGTGCTAACTAGGAGCTCCGCTGGGGAAAGCTGACTGAGACCATCGTTCTGTAGGCATAGAAGTAGGCTGCTTCGGCTTCCTCATAACATGGTAGTCTAAGGGTACTTAGACAGCTTACATGGCAGCTGGCTTCGAAGAGTGCAAAAGCAGATGCATCCAGAATGTATCAAGCATTGAGTATGAGACATCACTTCAGACAGCATTACTTTTGCCACATTTTATTGGTTAAAGTAGCTTGTAGGGCTCAGCCCAATTTTAAAGGAAGGTATGAATGGGGTCTACTGGGGCAGGCACTGAAGCAAATATATACAAATATCTATGTGTATCTATTTCTACATCTGTACCTCTGTCTATATCTATTGATTTCTCTATATCTGTATCTCCATACACTTCACACACTTAAATATGGTCTTTATTTTTTTAAGACAAGCCTATTCAATTTGCTCAATATTTGAGACTTGATTTTATCTGAGAATGGAGAATTGAAGTATGAACAGTTCATAACATTTCAGAGGAAAAGAAGTTAGAGATCTTCTAGTTAAGCTTCATTCTTTAAGATGAGAGAACTAATTTGTTACTCAGTACTGTCTCCATTAGGCCAAATGCCATTTACTCTCTTTTCCTGACAATACTAGGCAATCATTTTACATTTATTAATTGTTCTGCCATCATAGAAATTGAACAGTAAATGATTGTAATGCCCTAATCAGGTAGCACATTCACAATCTGATCACTGCTTTGGAATTTTGCTAATTATCTTACATCTAAATTGTAATTACTACAAACGAAACTCTGATTTTAGAGGCAAACAATCAGGATAAACTTGATGTCTGTGGGAGTTTTCTGAGGAAATGGAAAACAGCATATATCAACTGTAAGTGGGAAAGATAATTCTCCATTGAGATACAACTGAGCAAGAAAAAAAATGCATATTTTAAAAAATCCCCAGTGACTTTAATTCACTTAGAAATTTTGGTTTCATTTGCAATGCTGGATGTGAATACAAATGTTGTTTTGTAGCAAAGTTGATCTTTAGACTACTTATTTAATTTATATTAGTCCACTTCAACCTGTATTCTATTTAGTGATCTCAATGTGCTAGATAGCCTACAGAGATAAAGAAGAAAAGGCATTTATATCCAACTGTAGGGGAGTTAAATTAATTATGGAACATCTACATGATTTACAATGGAGATATTACAACATGTATTCTTAAAGAATAATACCACAGAGAAATGTTCAGGAAAAGTATGTAAGTGGAAAACAAACAAACAACAACAACAAAAAAAACAGTTCCAAGGGCATTCTTATTTGTGACATGGTCAGAGACAAAGTATATTCCAATGCCTGGAAAACCTGTATTTGTGAATAGCAAAAAATGCAAGGATGCAAACCAAAATGTTAATAGAGTGAATTATTTCTGTTTCCTAGGCCTGGAATAAATTTTTTTCTGTATTTTCCAAATTTTCTACAATCAATAGCTATTACTTGCCAATATGAGAAAGAAATAAAAGTTATTTAAATGTGTAGAAGGCTACTCATCTGTCTATCTAACTCTCCATCTATATTTTTGAGCCTTGTCTGTTTTGCAATTTGTTTATTTCTTCACAACTCTTCATCTTCCTATGTTTGCAAGTGTTCCTAAAAGGCAGAAACATTTTATGTTTCCAAAGAAACATATTATAAGCCATAACAATTGTAGGATAATACATTTCATTAAAATTACCCTGAAAGACCAAAAAACAGATACATCTGAGTCTAGGGGTAGCCTGCCCACAATAAGGGCATGGGTGTATACAGAACACCTGATCCTGACCCTTGCCTGTTACATCCATATCATCATAGCATAATGCCATTTGATTGCAAGCCATCTTTGATCAATGTTTAATGATCAGAGTTTATGTAGCAATCAAAGGCATCATGAAACAGCAGATATTTATAGCTTATGGCCAATTGAGGCTCTGCAAAACAGCTTTTTCCACGGTGTGATACAGTTCAATTGACGCCATTGGCATTCCACAGCACACAGAAACATATCAAAGACATTTGTTATGCTTTGAGCATGAAAGCGAAGTAAAACACAGATAATTTGAGAAACTAGAAAACTTATCAGGGATGGGATCCACGAGCTGCCTGTCAGTTGGCAGACACAGTGCCACCGAGTGCTTGGCAGGACGGTGCGTGCATGCAAATGTGGGCCACGCATGGTGACAGCAGGTTTTCCTCCAACTGGAGGATGTTGCTATTCAAGGGGGCTGATGAATGAAACCAGAATTGCATCAACTGCAGTGGAAAGGCGGACAGGAGCACAAGACAGCTGCGCGGGTGACCGCTTTACAACTAGAAGCTATCAATCAGAAGGCGTGAAAGGCCCAAATCCAGGGAAACCAGAATCCCACCCCCTTGATACCAATCCTAATATAGTGCCAGTCACCGATGCAAATACGGGGCCGGGAAGCATGCTGATAGTCCCTGCCTTTCCTGCAGAATTAACCCAGCAAAAATTGCTCCTTGTTTTCATTTATAGACAATGCCCACGTCCTGTCTGAGAATATTTTTATATAACCAAGGTTGTTGCCATCTGTCTTGGAGTTGTTTGTCTTGTTTGGGACAGTTTTTTTCAGGTGCTGGAGTATTGATGGTTCTGGACTTCTCTCATCAGCTACTGAGTTCAGGCTATCCATGGGGAAGGAATTGAGTTTCTGGGGTCTTAGCCTGTTTCTAAGGGAATATTGTACAGGGGTCTACAGCATGGTTTCTAGAGCCAAATGGTCTGAATTCATATCCTCAGTCCATCTCTCATGGTCTGTGACCTGAATTTTCTTATCTGTAAAATGGCCTAATAACCAGTTCCAAAGATTGACCTGTAAAGGAGCACTGCCCAATAGAAATATTATTTGACCTACGTATGTAATTTCTTGTAGCCACATTTTAAAATAAAATAATATTTTATATAGAGTAATATGTCCAAAACATTATTACATAAACGTATAATAAATATGAAGACATTATTAATTAGATTTGTTTTTTTTTAATACTAAGTCTTCAGAAACCAGAGATCAATTTTCACTTATGGCAAAAGTAAACTCAATAGCCACATTTCAAGTGCTCAGTAACCACGTGAAGGGAGTAGCTACGTACTGAACCTTGAATCTCTAGAGCACGAGAAGCATAGTACTATTTATGGACAGCCTTGAATTTTTGGAAACAAACTATTTTAAATGTTCCACAGATTTAACTGATCACATATTGCTGAGATCTAAGGCTGAGAAGGCAAAGATTTTCCTCTGTCAGAAAAAAAAATTTTCAGAGAAAAAAGAAAAGCATAAAACAAGTGCTCTGATGTTTATAATTTCTAAAATTCTAATCATCTCAATCAAAATGATCTGTGTGAGATAATGGGCCAATTATTTTTAGAGCTCTTTGAATTTAGTAGACAAATATACATGTGGATATACAACTGGGATACAGAAAAAGTTGGTTTAAGCCACAGATAAATTATTTATCAACATGGAATGTTAAATTCTGAGACCCAATTGGACTCAACAGAAAGAACCACCTCCTTACCTCATAATGACTTTTGTATTTTCCATCATTAGTAACATTAATAATATTATAAATAAACACATGTGTCCTAGAACATTAATAATGATAATCTTGTCATCTTTGAAAATTACGAGACTCAGTTACTTTGCACAGTAGGATACAAATATTACAGAGAAAAATAATTAAAATATTAATTATATATTTGATAGAGCATTGCCTATCATTATTATATTGTCATTGTTGATGTTCTGTTGTTGAACATTGCTTTTGCAACTTTTGCTTTATAGAGCCTTTAGGAGAAATAAAATGTTTTGTGATTTTCATATTTACTTTATTAAGCAACTTAAAAGCTCTGGAACATTAATGCATGTTATAGCAGATGGAAATTATCAGATTCAGCAACAGGGAAATATATTAACCTGGCCTTGCTGTGGGCCTTCACTCATTAATCTGAAATGTTGTGCATGGAATATGTGTCTTTGAATCAAACGGACGCCTGGAAGGAAAATATGTGGAACATCCCTTTTAGGCATATGCACTTGGCTAAGTTAATCATCAGTAAACATTTGCATAAAGGTAGAAAGTACCGTAGACATAGGTTTCACATGTCTCTCTCATACTCACTTATTTCTGCCATCACAAATTCTTCTGTCTTTGAAACTGTTATAACCAAAGGGAAAATCATGGTGGACAATATTATGGAAAGTATCTTTATTCAAAAAAGATGATATCCCGATGTCTAGGTCCCCACTTCTAGTCTGGTAAAAGGCAAAGCAGGCTTGTTATTATCATGTAAAGATTAGACACCAAAGATACTAGAAGGAAGCAGAATGACAGTGGTGGTGGGGAAGAAAGTCCAGTCTGTCTCCACCGTCAATGTCTCCTGTGTCCTGGCGGGGAAAGGAAAGGTGGAATTTTGTTTTGTTATTTGCTGTGTTCTCAGAGCCTTTAAAAACTGACAATCATATCGATGGCTTCCAATAAATATTTTCTGAATGAATGAGTAGATGAATAAATGGGACAATTCTTGAGGAAAGAATCACACTAGCGTAGGGGAAAGCACTTGGACTTCAGATTAGACATGCTGAGGTTTAAACATCTCTTGTTTTCTGCTTGTGCAACGGTACACATTACTGCTCTTTGAACCTCAGTTTTCTTATTTGGACAATGGAAATCTTAACTGTCATACAGAATTGGAAGAGCTCTTTTAAAGTTTCAGTATATGTAGTTATGATCTCATTTAGAAAGTCAACCCATTTAATTATCTGAAGGTACATTACGCAATTGGGTAATTGGGAAATTTTGGAAGCCGTGTAAGAATGAAAGGAGATAACGTAACCAAGACCTTGGCACAAGGTGTTTCTCAAACGTTGGTTTTAATTTACTGGTGTTACCATTGGAGGAATTTATTTTGTTAATATAATGTTGATGTTTTCTACATTATTTGTAATCAATATAATGTGCTAATCAAATATTTATTTCAATCAAGGAAGCCTAGAAATCTATTTTCAAACAAGAAAACTGGCAAAAGATTCATACATCTAATGACTTTCACAATCTCATTGACAGCACTTGATCCTCAAAAAATGTCTTCTCTATGTTTAGTCATCTAAGTTTTCATTCATCTTTCTCTTTGCCTCTAAGCCTATACCTCCAATTTTCTTCTTTTTTATATTTGACTACCATGGAACTTAGTAGAAACTTAAAAAGAAAAAAAACACCCAGCAAAGTAGTTAAAATTCAAATCAATTTCACTCATTTTCAAATCAGATATGTTCACAGAGCAGATGTAGTTAGAAATATTTGTAATAATCTTTCAGTTTAAATTTTGGACCCTCCTTTTGTCTTTTTCTGAATTTCAAGTACTTGAACATTTTCAACAAACCCTGAAATGATGTTCTATAATTTCTGAAAATATGAAGCCTTCTAAAAGCAATCAATTCATTTCAACAATTTAGACAACTGGTCATTCATTGGAACGTGGTCCCATGAAAAACAAATCTTTGATTCCATTGGCCTGTCAAATGGGTCCTTTTCTATATTGCCTGTTTAGCAAATGGGAGAGAAATTTACAGAGAGTTAGGGCTTCTCCGACTCAGTTTCAGTAGTCTCTGTTAAGATGGTCAAAGGCACTGACATGAGTCTTTTTGTGTTGAAATCCCTCAGTCTAAACCAGGGACTAGGAGAGCTGGTTTTGATTAACCTATACAGCGAGTCCAATGTAAATGCTATTAAAAACTCATTGAATGGTATAGAAACTGATTACTTACCCAGGGAGTTCTAAGTAAATCGAAGCAAATTGCCTGAGATTTAATTTAACAAACATTTACTAAGCATCTGCTCTACTCACAGCGCTGTGCTTGGAGCGATGGGAGATGCAAAAATGAAGCAGACCCAGGCTGCCCTCCAGGAGCTCATGCTCTGGCCTGTCTGATGTCCCCAGGACCAGCATGCATCCTCAGTTGCAGCTTGAGAACATTTTACCCTCTGGTCAAAACCTGAGGCCAACTGGTCTTGTTTCATGGCATATAGCTGGAGAACCACCGAACTGCTTAGTCAACTGTGATACATGCCAAGGTGTCTTAGATGCTGGAAGGACCCCATGGAAGAGAAAGAGTTCCCCCATTTTCATTGACAGCACCAGGAGGCCTTAAAAGAACACTGGTATTCAACAGGCGGATACTAGAGAGAAAGGCTTTCCAGGCAAGGGAGGAGGGGCTTAAATGATATTTAAAAAATAATAAGCAATAATGAAGTGCTTACTCTGTGCCAAGCATCGTTCTAAGCCCTTTGTAAGCACTAACCCACTTTTTCTCACATCCATTCTGTGAGTAGGGAGGAATACATAGCCCCAGTTTACGGATTAGGAAAGTGAGGTACCAACAGGTTAAGTAAATTTCTCATGGTCACCCAGCTAAGAATTGCGGAATGAGGATGCAAGTCTGTTTTTTTTTTTTTTTTTTTTTTTTTGAGACCGAGTCTCACTCTGTCACCGAGGCTGGAGTGCAGTGGCATGATCTTGGCTCACTGCAAGCTCCTCTTCCCAGGTTTAAGCTATTCTCCTGCCTCAGCCTCGCAAGTAGCTGGGATTACAGGCACACACCACCACACCCAGCTAATTTTTGTATTTTTAGTAGAGACAGGGTTTCACCATGTTGACCAGGTTGATCTCGAACCCTGACCTCAGGGAGATCTGCCTGCCTCGGCTCCCAAAGTGCTGGGATTACAGGCGTAAGCCACCACACGCAGCCTCAGTCTGTTCTTTATCACGTTGCTGTGCTGTCCTTCCAAACCTTGATGTAGGAAAATTCAAAATGTGTTCAAGTTTCTGCACATATATTGGTAGAGTTGGATGGTAGCTTCATGGAGATGTATAATCCACACGGTTTGCCAAGTAGGTAGGAGATAGATGTGAAGGTATTCTGTAAAAAATGGGAACCAGGAGAAGTATACATCATTGGGTGAATATGGATTATAGTAGAAGAGAAATATGTCAGAAGGAGAGAGGGCAATTATTAATCTCTTGCAATAATCCAGGTGACAGACTGGTAAAGAAGGATATGGACTTGTGGTAGTGAGGACTGAAAAGGGGGCCTAGGAAAGAAAATTTGAGAAGACAGAGTGTTACGCTAACCTTGGCATCCCTTCTTGCCCCATAACATGCTCTTCCACTTGCTGTCTAGAGGAGGGTAGAACCTGTTGTTGATGAAATACGTGTGCCAAATCACCAGCTTCATGCTCTGAGACTCAGGCAAAATGCTTGGTCTAAGACTTGGTCCTTTGTAGCAGAGTCTCAAGCAACGTCCAGAGAGCACTTCTGTAAACAGCACTGAGCGCACCCCCTCACTAATGCCCTGGTCCCAGTTTACCACTTGAGAGTCTGACTCTTTTTGGGTATTTATGAGTTACAGCTAGTGGCTTATGGAGAAAAAAAAAGGGGGGAGAGGAAAAAAGTTTGAGTCTAGTCCTTTAAAATTTTTTACCTTGTGGTCCCTAAAGCTCTGGTTACTCTAAGGTTCCAAACTTTTCCAAATCTTGTGTTTAGATTGGTATCCAATCAGTAGAAATCTAAAGCACATTTCTTCACATATCATTTATTCAAAGTGTCTTTCCTTAAATATAAAATAGATTGTCTAATGATAGCACATCCTGTTTTCACATTATTTAGTCTTAAAAATGGCAAATAACACTTTTAAGAAATCAAACATGAGAGTATATTTTAACTGCCACCCAGTTGAAGGGAGGTTTTAGGCCTGCATAATTAAGCAGGAGTTCTGGTACAATTACTTAAAATAGAAACTTATTTGGATCCATTTGGATATTGTTATTATTCCAGCAAGACTTTAGAAAAATATTTTTGAAGCAGCGGCTATTTGAAGCTACCACTGGGAGAGAAATAGAAAGGCCATGGAAAAGAAACCAGCATTACAGATTCTAGAATCCCAAAGTCTCCCAAATGGTTTCATAAGGGCAGAACTGCCGTCACAGATCCTGAATTATTCAGACCTGTGCTTTGGAGTAACGAGGCTTTAGTATGCCAAAGATGTTGTTTAAGGCTTCTGGGGTCACTGCAGATATTAAAAATTGGTACCAAGGCTCTAGACTACTAATCAGACTATGGCAGAAGGACTCAGACACACTGCAGAATTCCTAATAATTCACATAGGATCTGGTCAATGGCATTTTTTAAATACAGAAGCAACACATCCACATCTAATTAGCGATACATTTGTAGGAGAAATTCTCTAGTGTCTATCTTGAGGTACGGTAAGCCACGAGGAAACAGAGCTTTGGTGTGCAAGAAAAAGCATTTTAAGGGCTAGCCTGATGTAAAGTAACCCCTACAGTGAAGTTATAATTACAATTTTGTCAAGAGAGTAGGAAAGTCAAAGATTCACAGGGAAAAAACCTATTTACGGAAAAATATTATGCTTTTCATTTGATAGAAAAGTAATTATTGCAAAGGGACTCCTGGAAGATCTTGGAGACAGTCACCCCCTCTTTAATAAGTCCTTGTGGCAGCTAAGTGGGGATCAGGAGTATTCTTTATCAGGTTTGCATTCAAGTAGCACTAAATCTATGCAGGTAGGAATTAAATAGTATCTGAGTTTAATTAAAATTATAAAAAAAGAGAAGAATGGTTGGTAGACTGCTCGACTGCATTTTAACCAGTAACCTCAGACCCTAATTAGAAATGCTTTTCATATCTTCTCTGTGCAAGGGCTTAATCTGACGTGAGTCTGTGAGTGAGGGCTTGGGGACCGGTGTTAATTCTGCATTCGATCTCAGTTTGTATGGAGGCGGGCGGCGCTGATTGACCGCACGGAAGCACAGATCCCATGACCTTGCGGGGATTTTCATGTGAGGTGTTAATTGAGAGGGTGGGTTAATCTTTGAGCATCATTGTCCCCAAGCTCTGGGCAAAGTTTGTGCTTCGTTTCCTTACTCAACAGTACATTTGATCTCTACCTTGTCCCTCCATGACAGTTTCATAAGCCCACCACAAACTCTCTCTTGATAAATTTGTTGGGGGGAAGATAAGCTCTTGCCCTCTTGTTTGATTTCATGAGCTTGTTTTTGTGCCTGGCTCAAAAAGGAGAGGAGTGTCTCGCTGAATTATATTCAAGTCCTACTTAGAGACAGATAAACGCACACACAGTAAAGATCTCAGCTTCTCCTTCTTGCTCCTCTTCCTACCACGGCCCCTCCCTTTCTTTTCGAGGTTCAATCTCTCAGGGAAGAAAAGACATGACTTATCTGTCGGGAGAGGCAGAGCATCAAACACTAGAAGCAAATGGGTGACAAATTTAAAGGAAAGATATCAACGGTATTCCATTTGAGTGCTGTAAAAATGTGACTGTTTATTCTTCTATTGCAGAAAGTCTAAAATAATCAGAAAAGCAAGGAGATATTATAGTGGATAGTTTTTCTGTAATAAACACACACACACACACACACACACCCCTCCCTCTGCAGTGTTCATATAGCACTTGTGTAATGTGTAAAAAGACAGCCTATTCCTTTCGCTTTTTAAAAATAAATAATAAATGACTTTTTCATGTGTTATTGTATAGGCCTGTCGTTTCTATCATGAGGAGTACAGTTTTACTTGAGGCAGGATTCATGTATACTGGCTGACCTTAAAAATGACTCCCAAGTGAGCAGGAAGGTAGTTAAAAGAAGCAGAAGTAATGGTGTTCACACAGGAAACACAGAGAAATAACAATGATTTAAAAAAAAAGATTATGAAAAGGCACAAACGTTAGCTGTCCTTGACATGCAACGCATTTCTCTGATTTGTTTCATTACAGCAGCTGTAGATGAGTTTAATTACAATGCTTCAAGACCCTTTTCAGCGCCATTGCTGAGATGCTGAGAGAACTCAGTGGAACTGTGGACAGCCAGAGTCCCTGCTCGCCTGAGGGAAGAGGCGGGGGCTTGTCACACAATGGGTCACTGTGCTCTGCCAGTGGTAGGCTTCCTCTATCGCCTTCTCTGCCTTGATGAGGCAGGGGTAAAGAAAGAGGCAGAGGTGTCAGGCTGCTGGTCCAGAGAAGTTGTCAGTTTCCCTGGACACCACCAGAATAAGATGAAGCCTCTGCTCCAGTGTGAATGAGTGGCCTCCTCACTAGCTCCTGCCTGCACTGTCCCTCCTTTTCCAGCCTGGCTTGTAATTATTTCTAATAGTCTACTTAATTAATATGAAACAAAAATTCTTGTTATTTGAACTGAGTTTATTTCAAAGAATATTGATAAAGTAATATTCCTCCTCTTCCTCATGTTAGTAAGTTAATGGCTTTAACATTTAAAGACATTTCACAGTCTGAACATAAAACTAACATTTGGCTGGCACAGTTACAGGGTCTTTCTGCACACGCTGACTGACTTAATACACTGACATCTAATCACTTGCTTAACGAATCCCTAGATACTCAGATTCCTCCAAATCACACAGTTTTAGTGGCTGGAGAAACAGAAACTGTTTCTAAGTTGCCAAACACATCATAAAATTATTTGTATACTTGTTTTGTGTGAGAAAAGTTATTTTTTAAAAAACCTGTTGGTTCTTCAAAAGCATTATCCTTTTCCTTTATTAGATTTTTGACTCCTTTTTAAATGAAGAACTTGGATGTAACATTCATAGATGTGTGCTTAATTCTAGCCATGGTTAAAAGCAGCAGACCCATCTCAAGACACTTGTATTTTATCCATTTGTCATGCATCTGCCTTAAAAGAAAGCAAAATCCTTTAGTTTCATTAGTGTTGCAATCAGCTTCCTTTATCTTGAGGCTTAGGGTCTGTATGGCTTGGGGGTCATGCCACAGGGAAAATCAGTGTTAAAAGCAATCATTTCCATCATTGGCTCTGAGCACAAGAAGGCTGCTATGGCGCCCCAACATCCAATACCTGGTCGCGGTTGCTGCTGCTTCATTCTGAGACCAGATTTCAAATTAAAGTTTGACTTTGGCTTCTTGAAGGAAAAGGTTTCAGGAGCTGGGTAAACAGCCTCAGCCTGCACCAAGGGGATTAAGAGGTAGGGCTAAGAGTGGAGGGAAATTGAGGATATGACAGAGGCCACAGTGAGTTCAAACAAAATTTGGCCTACAGAATGCAGGAAAAATCCCCTGGTGACAGGTGCCATCTTGTGGGTCATTCTGCCACTCTGCCTCCTGCCACTTTTTATAACAAGAACAGATAAAGGAGAACTGGATGCTTAGAGCCTTAGAATTGGAAAAGTAATTCAAGAAGATGTGAGTGAAGTCGGCTCCTGGCTTTACCCGATATTGTAAGCATCAATATTTTGCTTTCCAGCTTTGAGTGCTATTACGAAATTTAAAGGAGTGTATAGAAGGAGAGAAAAAAATAGATGTGTAACAAAAAATGTCTATTTCAAGTACAGGATATAATCATTTCTAAACATCTTAAAATGTTTGCTTCTTGAGAGACATGTGCAAAGTAAGTTCTTGCTTGGGCAAGATGCAGATCCCAAAACTACTTCAATTAAAATGTGTCAATTCTAAGGAATGTGGTTCTAACATCTGTAAGCATTTTGAGTTCAAGCAGATATTCTGGTCAGCAAATTTGTTTGAGATAATTACTTTGAACTGTCTCCCATGTAATTCACAGGTCCACCAATATAAGATCTCATCCTTTTTCTCTTGAATTGGATGATCTAATAAAGAAAAACAGAAATACACTAAGTAGCTAAGAAGTTGGCACTAACAATAGAGGTTATGGTTCATTTTTTAAAAATTCATGGGTTTTTCACACTTTGCCAGGTGATCATACTCTTTAAACATTCAGGAAGAGACACATTTCTTTGGAAGATGGGGGTAGATGCAGTACTCCATAGACAATGCTCAATGTCTATGGGGCAAAACATTTTTGTACCATAGACGTTGGGCCTGGCACTGGAGTGCTTTATGACAAAATATTTCCCTCATAAGAAAATTACTTAAAAGTAGGAACCCCAGTCCCTATGTTGTATCACTCAATACAGTTTTATGATATGTAATACTATGTTGTCTTCACACATTCACATATAATATATCTCATTATTTTATAGACAATTGCATTTGGACTGTAAATTTCATTGCCAAGTCCTTAAATATCCAGTAGGGTCTATGTTTCTTGTTTCTTGAGTTTCAAAGGATAATTAACTCAATAATGAGCTGCTGTGAGCCTTTATGTTAGCTTAGTTCAGAGCCAAATTGCTAAGTATCTGTGGGGTTGGAATCATAGGTCTAGCCTTCCATTTGGTTAGTTCCAGACCTTTATCAGACTGAAGGATACACTGGGACTTACATAGCAATTCCTGACAATGGGATTATGCTGAATCATTTTATGCTCCTCACCAAGACATTTTGGTACTTTTCTGGAACCCCACATTTTCTGCTGTGTGTAATTTTTGAAATAGAACATGAACACTGCCTTCAAATTCTTAACATTTTAAAAAGAGACCACGAGAAGTTTATTAAAGAGTCGTAAAAACGGGCTACTATTAAAGATGGTGGATTCTTGGCATCTTGGTCTTGCCAGTTTCCTCTCCCCACCCATGAGAGGAATATTCAACAGAGCAAGAGAGACTGTGTGTTCCATTATGAACAAACTTTGTGATCCCAGCTCAAGTTTTCATCTGAGCATGAACAATCTGGCTTTGCGGGGTGAGTGTGTCAGCTCGCCCCCAGAATTTTAGCATCAGGCTGGGGGCCTCTGCTCCAGAGCTAGCTTCCGCCCTTTGAACTTCTCCACCTTCCCACCAGTTCCCCCAAAACAACTCTGCAAAAGACAGGAGTCAGCCCCTGAAAAGCATACCAGGCATTTTAAAACACAACTCTGACATTTCCTCAGCATTTCCATGGCTAAGACTCTTCCCGCATGCAACCTTCCCCCTACTCCCCTTCAATCAAATAAGGCACCCGCTCTCTCATGCTACTGCAAAGAAGGAAGAAAAAAAAAAAGTTGGCAATTTAATTCAAACAAAAGAAGCTTGAAATCTATAAGCACAGCAACTCCGAGGCTTCTGGCAAATAGAATTCTAATTAGTATGCTGCTATTTTTCTTTTAGACAGATGAGCGATGCCCCCTATTGACTCTAGCAGGCAGGCTGGTAAGGGGAAAAAAATAAAATAAAGGGGGGGGGGTGGTGGGGGCTAGCCAGCAAACACTGCAGATTGCAAATTATATTGCAAACCTTGCCAAGTCCCAGCTCTTGGCATCAGATTTTTAATGACACCCTGGAAAAGGGAAAAAGAAGCCCTCAGCTAAGGGATAAAAATGAAGGGTTTTACACTGTGATAAGTCTTCGCTTAAAACCCAAATGGCCAAGCGCACATTAGGGTTTTAAAATATTCATAGATAGAAGTGAAAATGAGGATATGAGGAAGTACATTTGTTGCTTGGTCAATTGACAACTCATTCTGCATGTTAATACAGAGTGATGATCTAATTTTAAAGAGATAGCCTTTTTTTTTTTTATTTTGAGCATGACTTTTGATTACTCTGAGACTAAGGGCAAAATATCACAGTGAAGGCTAATGATGACACAACACCACTTTCTTTTGATGTAGACCTTGGACTAACCACTTCTTTGGTCAAGAATTCTGGAGGCTCTAAAACTATGCTTCCCTTCTTATGTAATCTCTCTGATGTATCTCGACTGAGGACTTTGATTTCCCCCCTTTTCTACATCTATTTTTTCCTTCTATAGTACATGAGGCCTTTCACAGTTGTAGAATCTTATGCACAAATAGATCATCACACGCAGGAAGGCCTTTCCTTTTAATAATTAGGCCACTTTCTGTTCTGGGGAACCTTTTTTGACATACATATTCCCATGTTGAAGGTATGAGAAGCACCAAGAAAAAGCAAAAAATGTTAAAGAGCAAAACAGCCTCTATCCAAGCAAAGCTAACATCATGATCTACATAATAAGAGTCCCATGTAATTGTTTTTAATTGAAAATCTTGAATCTATAGTCTAAAACATTCATCCACAGACCAGATTGCAGCTGTTTGGGGCGGAGGTGGAGGAAGTTACAAATATATTCTACTTATTTCTTGGTACAAATTTAAATTGGATTTTCTTTTCAGAACAACCTCAGAGGTGCAGTCAAAGCATTCTTAAAAATTCACAAATTGTTTTGACTTTTCTAGTTGACATATCAGGCTTTTCATGACTTATTTACATGCTTTTGTTCTCAGTGAGCAGAAGGATGTATGTGGATTCTGTGAGGTAGGGTACATTTCCAGTGCAAAAGAGTGAGAAGTCTTAAAAAAACAAAATGGTAAGATTAAGGGCAAAGTATGGAGCCACAGTGAATCCAGGACTCTGCACAGTGGAATATGGGAAGTGGAAACAGGTTGTGTATATCTGTAGTCATGCTATCCTAGAAGCAGAGCCGGGGTGAATTTACAGAACCCAGGGGAGCCAGCCACCAGAGAAGCAAAGTTAAATTCCCCCCCACCTACAAAAAAAAGAGAATGGAATATTTTAAATGTTATCGTTCAAGAAGAAATTATACCCACAACTGTAGAGAAAGCTGTTGTCATTGTAGGAATAGATGGCATACACTGAGGGCCTCCTGGATGGCATTAGAATCTAGGGTTTCCTTGGAAAAAATATAGAAAGAATGACATGAGGTCCCACCATGCAATCTGAACTCAATTTAGGTGAAATAACTCCATAAGCTATTTAGTTGAAAAAGTGGATTTGTTATTAGATGTAAACTTATTTAAAACATTATATTTAAAGCCATCTATTTTAAGATCACCGAGGAATGGTCCAGAAATATGCATAAAAAAGATAATTCCATTTTTTTTAGTAGCCTACTTGCAAAGCAGTTACTGTAGAAACCTTTTTGTGTGAGACTGTATTAATAGTAGGAAGTTTAGGACCAGCATCTTTGGTTACTGCTGGGACACATGGGCCTGCTCACGTTTTAGGAAATGACCTTTACAAGTCGTCCTGAAAACGATTCATATGATTTGCTTCTTTAGTGACTAAGACAGCACTTTTTTAAGGACAGCATTTTATATATTTGGGAGGGGAGAGAGGAGACTGGTCAAGCCTTTAGCATATGAGGAAAGACACAAAGTTTAGGAGCTTTTAATAAAGGTGGCACACAGGAGAGTCAAGTGCAGCTTCGAGAGATCTTGCCATTGAAAAAGGGGCAGTGTCCTATCAATTATCAGAACTTGCAATTACTCCTGACAGAGCGGCATTTCAGTGGAAAACTTTCTCCACCTCCCTCCCCTCCCCCCACCAACCTCACATACTGGTTGAATTTCGTTTGCAGGTGAAAAGAGGTGACAAGCAATTTTAGCACCCAATGGCTGAAAGGAGTTCAAATGACCACGGAAGTCATATTAACTTGTCAAATTGACCAGTATTTTCTGTCATTGAAACATTACAATGAATAGCTCCAGACAATAAAATTGTTTCAATTATACTGCATTAGGCTTGGGCACAAGTAAGTAAAGATGCAGAAGGCAAAAGGGGAACCCACAGTCCATGTGTTTTTGGATGCTGACAGCAGAATTCTACTGGAAACCATTTAAATGTATACCTGTTAGGAGGATGTTGGCAGTACTTGCAAATGAATTCCCATTAAGGAAAGTAGGGAAATAAGTCTACATTAGTCCAAAAAAAAAAAAAAGAATGAAACTGTTTATTGTTGTAATATTGGCTATGGATATGAACTAGATTAAATGAAATTATCCCAAGTTATTAAAGTCACAGTAAATTGGTGCTAATTATACTAATTGAGTATAAATTGAGATTTCTTTCATAAATAGCAAGGAGGTGAGGTAAAAAGGAGCAATTTTCATCATCCAAAATGAATACAGTTCTGTTCACCCTTCTGTTTGCACCAGAAGAGGTATTGATCCTTTGCAATCCCCCCTACTTTGTTTCTTCTGAGAGAGAAGCTGCCTGCAGGAGAGAAGACTTGGGCTGGTATGGATTCCTGCACTGTGGCAGGCTGCTGCAGAGGGGGAAAGCCAATTCAGAGTTTCCTGGTGGGATGGCACATGGGCGCGCATGCATGCGTGCGTGTGTTTGGGAGTATGTGGCACTGCCCAGACTTCAGGTTCTGATTGACAGACCACTGGGCTACACTCACCTTCTGCCAAGACTGACTCTGCTATTCAAGCAAAGGTGAAGGTGTTGGGTTGTTCTCAAGCCAAGAATCTTAGAGTTGGGCTGCTGAGCAAAGGGCAGATAGGATAATTGAACAGGGTGTGTGTGAAAGGAGTGAGGGGTCGGGAGCAGATTGATACCATCTCTTCTTTTTATAGAAAAGATCCATCATGTGTTTGGGAGATTTTTATATCTTTATAATAATGCTTTCTTCCACATCCAGGGAAGATTAAGGCCACTGCCAGAAAACTATTTTCATAAGAAAATATATTCTTATTCTATACTTAATTTTATGTCTCTCGAGTTGGAATTACTGCAGAGTTTTAGTAGTTAGGTAGTCATCCACTGGCCTATTTTGGTGTGGCCAAAGTTCACAATCCTTAATATTTTAAGTAAATGATTCTCTTCTAATTCTGTTTCTTTGCACAAAGCCATTGATTTTGACAATGTATCTTGCACACCTATTATGTTGATAGCAGTGTGCTGAGAACAGCAAGGGATGGAAAGGTAAAGAAGATACAGTCTCTTGACTTCAGAGAGTGTACTGTGTCTGTGCATGTTTGTGTGTGAGCATTTAATCCTGGTATAAGGTAAAATATGATGGCCCCTTTAGCTTGCCATACCATTTAGAAATCCCTTTTTAATAGTTCCCTTTCCTTATCTTTCGTTTACTCAAATGTAATGAAAGATGTCCTAGCTACCAAATAAAACACTTTCTTTTCAAAGTTAAACCAAGAAGTTACCTTGGGTGCGAGTGGCAGATACCCATGGCAGCTGAATCTGTATTTTGTGATAATCATGAGCTGCAGTAAATGGCATTTATGTGTGCTTTGCAATTACCTGTTTAAAAGCGCATTTAAAAATGTTAGATTCCACACTAAAAGTCATGGCTACGTCTTCAAATATGTTGGTTTCATTGACTCCAGTCATTTCCTAGTTCTTTTCCAAACAAATTCTGTGTATATACATTATGCATGATTTAAAAACCCCACACATACAATGATTTGCTGCATATTTATGCTACAATCAAATCCCAAGGTAATTCTGTAGTCAGGACAGAGCACATACTACTCTGCTGTAACTACTGGCTTGATACAGTAAATTCAAAAGGGAGCATTGGGGGTTAGCAGTTGCGGCTGAAAGGGAAAATCAAGAAACAGCGGTAGCATCGCTTTTGTCTTCAGCCTGCTCTTCAAGATGTAAGAGTCTCCAGTGGGTGGGAGACCTACATTCCACCTCCCAATTCTGGTGATAACCCTGCCGGTTACACTTCACAATTACCTTTTTAAAATGCCAATTAACCCATTCAGTGCTGTTTGCCATACTGTGAGCAGTCAGTGACAGCCACATTGCACACCGTAGTCCTAGAGAAAGACATACACATACACAAGCACACACATGTGCACATGCACACACATGGTTAGGATGGGAGGGAGGGAGGAAGGAAAGGAGGATGAGAGGGAGGGTAGGGGAGGAGGATTGCGGCAGAGCTATGGGTGGGTGCAGCAGCCCTAGTGTGTATTATTATGGTAGTTAATGTTGCCTGGGAATTTAATAATTTTTCCCATTGATAAAAATCAAGAATAAGCAGATACAATGGTATTCCTATGCCATTGAGAAGTATAATGAAGACCTGAATGTACAGATATTATTCACAAGAAAGAAAGCAGTAAATGAGATTTGGCAATATCCCCCATTTTTAATTGTATCTCACCAGCTTGAAAAGCAACTGCAAGTTAATTTTAACCATATCGTTTTGGATGTTATATTTAGTGTTTACTCTGAAGAAAGTAGCATTGATTTAAACTCAACATTTTCTATTTCGAGGCAATTAATAAAATTACTGTTTACTTACATGGCTTCTTCTGCCTCCAGATTCAAAACACTCCCCCAGCACTTTCTCATCTCTTCTTGCTAGGGGGTACATCGGGTGGGAGATGGGTGTGTTTATCTTATTTCATGAGTAAAGAAATGGAGGCATGGAGCCCTGCCTGCCTGGTTCCTAAGTGTGTGTTGGGCAGAACATCCTCAGAGAGTTTCTGCTCAGGGCAGGGTGTGCTGCCGGACCAGAGTCCCATGCTCATCTGGAATTCTGACCTTCAATTGAAACACTCAATCAAAAGGCACAGGAGTTTTCACTGATTGACCAGAGAGAGGTGGAGTGGGGAGGCAAAGTGGGAGAATGAATAGCGCCAGGCAGTAACTAAAGAAATGAACCTCTTGACGACAGGTAGTATAACATGTTCAGAACCTGGGGCACATCTTTTCCTAGAGAAAAATGCCTCTGATAGTGATGTTCACAGTAACATGGGCTTCTCCATTAGCCACGTGTGTGCAGACATAGTTCTGCCTCAATGACTTTGTTGCAACGGGCATTTCCTAAAACCCACAATGTACTTCTGTGGAGTAAGTGACTTATGCTAATAGAATATGTGAAATTCAAGCATGAATCCAGGTTTTCTGGCTGAAAAGCTGACCTGGGAGCCTAACTCCATCGATATAACAGGAGAATATTAATAGGAAAGAGGGAGGTACATAATTTCAATCCTGTGGTTATATGTAAAGATTCAGGGGTAAGTGGGTTTGTCACATTTTAAGCTTTTTTTGATGAAAGTCTGTTTTTAGGCTAGTTTGTATTTGGATAATATAAGTATGAGTCCATTAAAATATTGATTTGAGGAATTACCCCAGCTGAGCACAAATATGGTTGCATGTTTTGCATGTTTTACATGGTTAATATACGTGGGTATTGTTTTATGAGTTACTTTAATTTTGCACCAGTAACTAGCAATGTTTCTCTGCATTTGAAATGTTTGAAAGGCTTCAGAAGTGAATTCCCAGGTGGTAGACAATGACTTTTCTCAACGAGCAGTGAAAGTTGAGCTGCTGACACACTCTCCTAGATACATAAACACAGAGGTAATTGGTCAGTGTTTCAAGTAAATTGTGTTTTTTTTCTGTAGCTTATGTCAGAGTATATTTTTTCCATATTTCGTCTGTCTCTACCTCAAGAAATAAGAAATTAAAATGGACACTCCAGTTTACCTCATATCCGAAGAGGGGTAATAACTCCTTAGTGGAATTAGTTTGTGAGTTAGTAATAGCTAAGCAGCCGTTGCTAGTTATGTGTGACTATTTAACTTTCAAACTCGGACATTTATGCCCTAGATAAAGGAAAATAGTTTATAATATCTCTAAGAAAAAACGTAGAGTGTTAGAAGGAATTGAAGAGCACGGACATTCTAAGTCTGTCTTTGAACCACAACAAATAAAATAACTAAAATCCAATACAAACTTTCCCACTGGGTCCTTATACTTCATATTTAGAAAATACCACAAAATAATAAAATAAGCCTCAGGCAATGTTAGTGGCTTCTGCAGTTTTAGAAAAAAAACAATATCTATTGTTCCAGATAGTTTTGAAAGCTCCACAGTGTTTAATTTAAAAGTTCTCCCCAAGCCTCAGTGTGTAGGGTTAGAGAGTTGTCAGTGTAAACAGTTGATACTCGATTTAATCTAAATCAAGAAAAAAAAAGAGACATTTTGTGTACGTGGGAGAATATATGTATATAAACATTTCACACTCAAATGAAAATCAAATAGAAGAAGTAATTAACCATAAAAAGGACATGGTAAAGTCTGATTCGATAGTGCAAATCAATCTGATCCAAAAAATGGAGATTTATCATTCCAACTGCACTGGGTTTGTAGTTCATCCTAATATTTCCATAGGTGAGACTAAGAATGGGTAAGAAAGACAAGCTGTAACTTTCAATTTTCTTTCTCTTTCTTTCTACTCTTGTTTTCTTTCTCCCTCCTTTAGAGTAGATTTTAATTTTATATAGGATATATCACTGTTTTCTAGTACTACATGCATATAGAATATGTAATAAAATGCAATGTAAAAAAATCTAAAGAAATCACAATTTAATATTTGTGGTTTTTTTTTTTTTTTTAAAAAAGATATTCCTCTTGATACATACCAAACACAAGCAGATTGGGAGAAGAGGAATTGTTTTATATGCAATGGTCTGTTGCGTTCTCTGTATCAACTGGGAGAAAATTACCACGAACGTCTGGACGGCGAAGCACCTGGAGTTATAACAGATGTTCTTTGGACAGTTAAAGAACAGGCAGTTGACATATTTAGGGTGATGTGTCACAGTGGAAGAAGACAGTATGGATTGGTGGCTCTTAGGTTTTAAGTAACACAAATATGATTGTAAAGTTGTAAAGGTTGGAAGGACATGGTAGCATTTTAAACATTGCTTGTTAGCTCCTTATGCAGGTTAAATAATAAAAACAAAGGTTAATGGGGGTTCAGCTTGCTGCAAAGCAATGAAGTCAACTTCATTACATCTGTATCTATAGGTAGATAATATGTACCTAGATACATATATCTATTTATCTATATACCTTTTAGTGTCTTTCTAAATGGGCTACAAATAAAATAATCCTCTGTCTAAATATACTTGGAATGGGATAAAAAATTCCTTGGTGAGATTTTGGGGAAATTATCTTTTTATGTGAATTAACATATATAATTCTAGCACATAGTATATAAATACAGTAAGAAATAGAGTTTAATAGGCAATTACATTAATGCCTTCCTTGTTAAAGTTTTAGCAATTATTTTCCAAAGAAAAAGAGAGAAAAGACAGGAGTTGAACAGTGTATGACACTCAACACGAGCATCTCACAAACATGAACATTGTTGCAAGAATGTAATGAAAATAATAATTTGTAGGATGCTGTTCCGATGATATGTCTGAGGCATGCCCACTTTCTGATTATGAAATACAGAGTAACAGTGCTATTTTCTTCATTTTATGGCAAAAGGTTCACATGAGGTTTTTGAAAGACAGTGTCATGGGCACACAAAAAATAAAAAAAATATATATTAATGTAAGTTTCTGGCTTCTCTGTCAGCTCAGCACACATTAGAAATGTATATGTAGCACTGTAGGTGCAAACTACAATAGGTGGATGGATATTTACCCAAGAAAATTTGAGCCACGGCCTTTCATTTTCAGAGAGCTGCTACCTAATCTCAGTGTAGCATCAGGACAAAGGACACCTCATTCCTCTTGCGCCTGCCCTGCGGACCAACCCTTTGTGAACCACCTAAGCGATTAGAATAATGGGCTGGGAAAAAAAGATAAAATACAAATTTCACTCAGATCTGCGTTGGATTACTTCCTCGTGCCCCTGCCTTTATTGAGCGATTTGGAGTTTCATTAGAATTCAGAATTCCTGTGGAAAGAGAAAACACGGTGGCAGGGACTTCTCTTTCAAGGGGATTGCAGGCTGACCCATCAAAATGAAAAGGCTCAATGTTGTGCTGACAGGTCCCCAAGCAGCCCTGAGTGACAGCTTCATTTCAGGAGTTCTCAGATGAGGTTTGAATTGAAGGGGGAGAGGTAGTGCTGGAGACACTTTGTTCCCTAAAAGTGCCAGAGTCAACTCTGCAGCTCACGGACCAGGGGCAAAAAAGAGCAGAAACCAGTCTCTGCCTGCCCATCTCCGAATTTATTATTAATGTCTCACGAATATTCACTCCACACGAGGTTTCATATGAGACTTAGAGTTCTTAGCCATGGATACCTTTTAATTACAACTGTGGGGAGAAAATAAAGAGATAAGAAAGAAAGTTCTGTAAAGAGACTACAGCCAAAAGGTACAACACTCTGCCTGGATAGTTTTTCCAAAGGAATCCTGATTTTAGTAGGGCATTCTCCCAACCAGTACTGCCACACACATCTCATCAGACAATGAACTGAAGTCTATCCTTGAAAAAGAAAAGTGTAAGCTCTTTCTCCATTGAGATGATCTGATCTGAATCACAGTAATAATGAACAATAATAATGCATAATGGTTCCTCATAATTGTGCACTTGCTGTTGTGGAATAAATTTGATACATCTTTTCTAGAAATAGCACAGATAATAAGATGAACTGGGTATCTACAACTCTGTCGATGAAAAATGAGAAGATTTTTGAATTTCCAAGGCAGTCAATATTCACTGAGTCACTATTCCCATCTTCCAGTGTTCCAGCCACTAATGAAAGGCAGCTTAGAAGAAACAGACAATAGACAAAATTCAGCTTCCCCATAAAACATTCTTCTCATGATACTGTCCCATGTGTATTTTCGTCTCAAGAAGGATACTCTGTAGATAAGAGAAAATCACAAAATTCACATTGTTTCTTAAAATAATAGCCATAATTTTGAAAACTTTTTAAAAAAAGAAGAATAATTTTGTATGGAATACAGATAAAGAACTCTCCTTTTCTCCAAATATTATACATTCAAAATTTATTTATATTTCTTCTTATATTTCAAGAAGAATATTTGCATTGTCTCTGAGTTGCATGATGAAACCACAGCAACACAACACTGTCCTTAAGATGTGTGTGTTATTTTTTTAAATACTGCAATAGAGACCGAAGTGGCATAAATCTATCACATTGGCAAAGTATAAGTTAAGGATAATCTTGAAAAACTTCATCCTATGTATTTTGTTTTTATCCATTTTCTTATGTTTTATATTTTCCTTGAATAAATGTGCTTATGTGACACGTTAGAACTGTCTTCAAAACAACTTTTTATCTGGTCTTATATTTCCAACAATTTATCATATTCTCTATCCTAAAAAATGAAGAGGATAGAGAAATTCACCTTTTCTGTTTGGAAAGAGATCTTAAAAGTCACATACATTTTTAATCAATTAGGATATTAGGGTTCCTTTAACTCTAAGGAATTTCATCTATATATAATATTATGTTAATGAAATGCTGAATATATTTTTCAAGGATAAATATTATTGAAATTTTTATTCCATGTTTCCAATAAGAGTGAATTCTTGACTATAATTTTCTCCGGGATCTTTTATTTCAGGGTACTAAAATTTTGTGACCCCAGAGCAAGTATTAGCTAGGAAACTGAAATAGCGAATGAAGAAATTATTTAATTAAGTGCAGCAAAACACAACAAAATCATCTGTAAAATATATTTGTTTTCCACATCCAGGTATTCCTGTGTAAAAGGTTGAGTTGTATGCTGACTTATCCAGAAAAATAGTTGAGTTTTCCCCTTCACTTTGCCAGTGAGAGGAAATCAGTAGTGTAATTGTTAAAGGTTACCCATACCTACCTCTACTATAGTCTAGCATAAAGTTATGTATACTATGAAGTTTCCTGCTTGACTGTAACGCTTTCAGTTTCATCCCATTGATTCACAGCTATTTATTCAGCACTTGCTACAACCCTGCTGGAAACCCGGGAGTAAACAGGCTGTGTTACTTAACAAGACAGAGATAGAGCCAAACTTTCAAGCAAGGTTGCTGTCTTTGGACTGGCCTGTTTCTTCCTTATGGAGGAAGAAGAAATGGACATACCGTCCAGGAAATAGATATGTGTTACCTTTTCTTATTCCATAATTAATATTAATAATCCTGGGCAGAAAGTGCCAAGTTTCTAGACCCTTATAGAAATAGATATGTGTTACATTTCCACATTTCATAATTAATATGAATAATCCTGGACAGAAAGCGCCAAGTTTCTAGACCCTTATGGTACCGCCTTACACTTTCTGGATGAATCCTTCACGTATTGATAAATCTTATCCAAACGAAAATTTTGGTACTGAAACAGAAAACTAGAGATAAAGTTTGGGAAAAGGTCAAGAAACTAAATAATGCTCTAGAAGAGACAAAAAGAAAAATGAGATAGTAATGTTGGGAAAGTTTTAATACATGTTGCCCTGAGAAAAAAAAAAAACTACTTGTTGAAGTTCTACTTCAGAGTGTACCTTTTCTCTAAAAGTTGTGCGTGACATGAATTAAAGCAACACAGAGAAATTTACGGGCTCCTTCTGAGGTCTACCCAACTCACCGCAAAACTGTTCCTAATAGGTGTGGTATACTTTTTCAAATTCTTTGTGTGTGTGTGTGTGTGTATGTGTATAGTCTATATACATATGTGTGTACCTACATGTGTATGCATATAAATATGTATTTGCCTGGGTGAAATAGTATATTCTTTTTTCTTTAAATATATATATATGTGCATATATGCATAAATGTAGATATAGCTAGGTAGGTATTCATGTGAAACAAAGAGGTCTATATCAACTTTTTAATGGTTGCATGATATTCCAGCATAGGAGTATGGTACAACTTATTTAACACACATTTAGCTTGTTGTAAAATTTTGATATTAATCAAATAGCACATATGCAAAGGCACCCTTGCATAGGTCTATTCATTCTTCTCTAACCTTTACGTTAGATAAACTTTAAAAGTAGAATTTCTGGGTCAAGCTGTATGCTTATTTAAAATGTCATTGCACATTTTCAAATTGTCCTCTAGAAAAGTAGTAACAGTAACAGTGGGCAGACTGTGTGTTTTCTAAAACTTGAATTTTTTCCCTTATTGATGAGGTTCAGCATTTTTCATATGCTTATTGGTATTTTATTATTTTGAGGGGTTCATGTCTTTTATTCCCTTCCTGCAAACTTGTGGTGTGTGTCAACTTTGTTTGCATTCTCATTTTCTTAATTTTCCAAAGGAATTTGACTTTTCAAAATTAGATAGCCAATGCTTTGGTTTAATTTTATTGTTGCTTTTTGAAGTGACTGCTGTGTTTTTATTTACTTTTATATTTTGTTGTTTTAGCAAATTATTTTTATTAAAATTGTGTATGTTGGAACAAAAAGTTATAGTTCTTAATCTAGATAAAATATTTCAAGATGTTGTAATTACAGTCCCCTCTAAAATCATAGAAATAGACACATATCTGTGTGTTTTGTGATTAGTTATGTCCATTGACAGATCCTGGGCCCAAATTGCCTATATGATCAATATTTATTCAGTATCTAGTGAATAAAAATGGAGTGCTGACTGCTTTTTAAAAGATTCTTAGATAAAGAAATAGGTCACAATTTTCATGTTCTGAATAATGGTTTTAAAGGTGGGATAATTTAGAAGAAATGAAGTTCACATTTAATACTCATTCTGTGTAGTAAAGATCTCCAATGGCACAAACTCTAAGAGAAGCCTGAAAAAACCTTACAGCCTAACTGGTCACTTAAAATATTGCTTAAAAAATATAAAAGAAATCTGTTTAAAATTTGATCTTAGTTCTGACGCAGCATGTAAGAATAAAATTAAAATATCTTAATAATCAGAATTAATGTCATGAGAAAAAATGACAATAAATCACCGAAATGATTTCCAAGCATGTTTTGACCTTTTACACTAGACACTAATTTTTGAAGACCTTTTGAAAACCGAAACAGAGGATGATTTAAACCATCCACATTCCTCCTGACTTGAGCTTTCACAGATGTGAATGCTGATTGGAAAATCTTGCCGTGGTTTCCCTGAAGAAAAAAAGTAATAATGACTATATGAATATGACATTTCAACATGCAATGTGATGCAAAACAAGGTATTTATTTTTTTTTTAAAGAAGAAAAAGAAGTCTACCCCCCAAACACCAACTACACTGGATGCGATTTTAGCCCAGTGTGGATTTTATTTGCACCCCATTACTCATAAACACCCAAATGTAACTCTTTTTACTAGAGCTCCTTTTGAGTTCAATGTGATAATGAATGTGAAGGGTCTATGTGGGGGGAGTTCGGGAGGGGGGCACTTTGTGATTTTGCAGGTTCACACCAGATAGGCATTTTTTATAGCCTGAAAGGGGATGTTTTCTTTTGTTAATGGCTTACAATCAGATGAAAGGACTCATCACTCTATTTTAGTGCTCCACCACATGGCGCGTATCTTTTATAAATTACAGGCTGGCGTTGTATGCACTTGGGGAGAGAAAGGTTGGTTTTTCTCGCTGTGAGCCATCCTGCCTAATTGTCGTATGCAAATAAAAGCAATTATAAGGCTTTTAGGGTGAAGGGATGACAGCTGAGTTTGGCAGTTGAGAAGGCCTCACCCACCTTGTTGGCATAGCAACTGGGAGGAAAAGGACAAAATGGTGTGTATACACAGGAAATATACATGTTTTGGTTCAAGAATTTTAAAATATATACCAATGTTGAAATGAAAATGTCAATATGTGTAATGAATGCCTTTGTTTAAAATATTATTTAAATTAAACTCTATTTATTTCTCAGCCCTTTGAATGATCCTTGTCATCTAACTACCATTTATCTGCTGTCATTTGTGATTTTTAGTTGCTGCTTTTAAAGTTCTATGCAGATCATAACAACAGTATTCAATAATTAGGAGATTATAAGTTCTTGATTTTAACAACCTTTGGAAATACCACTGGGTGAAAGTTTTGTGTAAGGAAATCCCAGTAAAGGAGATGATGTAATGTGGGAAAATGGTGCAAAGTATGCAGCTATCAGTGCATAAAGTTCAATATTAAAAAAAAATGTTTGTGCTAAAGTGTTAAACAAGTAGAATAAATAGCATGCTACTAGCATACAAAATTAAAATGAGTCACAAATGGATATCTTCTATGGCAATTTATTTCACAATTACTCTTGTGGAAGCTTTCATGAATTAAATATGAGTTCTGTCTTGAAATTAGGTGTTATAAGGCTAAATTACAAGAGGCAGGCAGTAATTGAGGTGGCAGCAACACAGGGTCTGGTGAACTAATCTCTTGCCATGTCACATGGCTCACCTTCAGCCAATGAGATGCCTCCCATCACAAAAACAGAGGCAGCTGAGAAAAATTGATTTCTCATCTGAGCCATATTTGATAGCTTTTGAAATCGAAAATTGAAATTAACTAACCTAAGCCCCATTGTAACAAAAGAGCAAATTAAATATGCAACATCGTTTCCTATTGGCAGTAAGAGGGCCTGCCAAGGTAAATTTGTAAATAGAGTTTAAGATGCAATTCTGTTCTCTCTCTCTCTTTCTCTTTCAGTGTAAAAGTATAAGTGTATAGTGGCTTTATAAATTATTTATATAAAAAAAATCATCAGCTGCAAATGGCCACCGTGGTTAAGGACTTACACGGAGAAAATGATTGCATTAGGAGAGCTCATTGAATGAATTAAAATTAAAAATCATCCAAATGATTTGCTGATCTTACCTAAAATAAAAAGTAGGAATATTTTAAACTTTTTTCCCTGAACTTTATTTTTTTTCTCTCCTTCCAAATGCAAAGAACAAATCTACCATGATTTACTGAAATTCAAAACAACCACCACTGTGATATAAATTAAACCACCCAACTGTCTTTTAAATAATTGTAAAAATTAATTTTGATTTCCTAACTGCTTAAAACAAATCTATTGCTTCATTGTGTAATATGTGATAGTTTCAAGTCTGAATACTTTAAAAATTATTTTCCAAATGGATCCCAGTGATTCAGCAAATATAGCGATTGATTCTGAATTTATAAATATACTAGATCAGATGAAGAAAATGGGTGTCTCAGAGGCTATATCCTAGATAAGACAGGAGTGAACAGTTTTTAATTTATTATTTCACTCCTGCTTGTGCAATAGGCTGTTGAATATGTTTGTAGAGCCACAGAAAATGTTCATCCTAACTTTATATTGCCTGAATTTTTTAAGTAGGCAAATTAATTTTATATGTTTGAGTGAGAGGTGATTGAAGATAAAAATCATGAAATCACAGTACAATCCTGTCTTCCTTGTTTGGATCTGAACCATACATACAGAATTCAATGACAAGCATAATGGAGGGTATTATGCTTAGCCTGCCTGTCAGCCCATAGATCTGGTAAAATCATTTTATGTTCTAATTTATTATTTTTAGTGTCAATCAGACTCTGAGGAGATAAGTAACATCATTAGGTACTGTGATCAACTACTCAGCACTTTTTAAATGCAGTTTAAGTAGTTGCCATTATCTGCACTGGAAGACATAGTCAAGGTTCCAAAAGTTTTTCTGTTGCACAGAAATCTTATGGGAAAGAAAGCCTTATGAAGATAAAGCCTAGAAACACTACTTTTCATTTTCTTTATAAGAACCAAATTTCGTGGAGGCACCAGGAGACCACATATTACTTCCAAACCAAAGTAATGCCCACATCTCGTTTCTCCCCTGAGCCTCTAACCAGAACTCCTATTGCACAGCTGTGAAGACTGACTCAAGCTGCTCTCGTTTTCTTTGCCTTATTGTTAGCTTTCCATTGAAGGTGCTGTGGGAAAGAAACATACCCAAGGTAAATAACCCCAAAGGAAAGGAGACGAAGCCAAAGATGAACTCGATCTAGGTACAGGACATTTCCTCCATGAACTTTTTCCTTCATCCTGTACTCAACTTTCTAAAAAATGCTTTTAGAAAAAATCATTCGATTTTTATTTGAAATAAGTTTCACCCTGGAAAAGTATTGGCTAAAGATTGATAATTTGTATTATCCAGCCTTGATACACTCCAAGTCCTTCTAACCAAATGATCTGATAGAGTTTCAGAAGTGGCACTAATTAGACAGAAATAAGAGGTTTTGTTTCAATTTTATGGGTGATTAATAAGAAACAACCAAGGAAAATTCCAAATCATGGATTTTAATTGGTCATGTATCCTGTAGTTGGAAATTCAAATTTCTAACTTCATTCAGATTAAAGTATATGGATTTGAATTGGTTTTACTTCCAAAAGCTAGAAATAAAAATGTTTAAATGTTCAAGTTCCCATCAAATTTTATGCATAGAAAAACATTTATGTACAACTCTTAGTCAACTGGTGAGATATTCAAAGTTTTTTGGGGAATTTGGGCACTGATTATTAAGGAGAGATGGTAGCTGTAAATAGCTGGCATGGCTATGGCATTTGTTGTAGATTGAAAAGCAGCTGTGGACTCTATCGTATTTATTAAGCTCCTACTACATGTCAGGATCAATGCTTTGTAATCGCTGCCTTTTTAATATTCTCTTTCTTGTTTATGCCCTTCATTTTGTAAAATGCTTTGCTAATATCTAGATGTTTTCCTCCTGTCTTCCAAAACAGTAGCCCTGTTAAAAAGATGAAGTGCTTCTGTGTTCTTGTGTCAGTTTGCTGAGAATGATGGTTTCCAGGTTCATCCATGTCCCTACAAAGGACACCAATTCATCGTTTTTGATGGCTGCATAATATTCCATGGTGTATATGTGCCACATTTTCCCTGTCCAGTCTATCATCGATGGGCATTTGGGTTGGTTCCAGGTCTTTGCTATTGTAAACTGTATTAGCAGATAAATTTTACTATATGGTATTAGAATTGAATTCTGTTTAAAAATAGTGCATCAGAAATATTAAGCACTTAATTAAATTTAACACTTCAGGGAACATGGGAAATCTGCACATTTGTCAAGATAAACAAAATA
>CAUYLG010031406.1:0-49251 GCA_963573385.1 Cacajao melanocephalus | reverse complement strand
AAATCATGAGTGAGCTCCCATTCACAACTGCTACCAAGAGAATAAAATATCTAGGAATACAACTAGCAAAGGATGTGAAGGACCTCTGCAAGGAGAACTACAAACCACTGCCCAAGGAAATAAGAGAGGACACAAACAGATGGAAAAACATTCCATGCTCCTGGTTAGGAAGAATCCTGAAAATGGCCATACTGCCCAAAGTAATTTATAGATTGCCCAAGAATCTTATAGTTAATATAAACAACTAAAATGATTCGATATAGGGTAATAATTATTTTTAAGAAGGCAGTCTAAGAATGCAACAGAGACTATGAAGGATGATTAGTAAGACGAGATTTATAAAAAGTTAGAAAGTTTTACTGGAGAAAGTAATGGCAAGATGAGCTGAAGAGAGAACATGCCAAAGATAGAAAAGAACAAATAATAATATGTCTAAGTATTTATTAAGGGATTAATTTCCCACACCTCCTCCTGTGTATGCACTATATTATTTCAGTTACAGTTCGGAATGTTTCTTCCTTCTTCCTCTCCACAGCCCACATAAATAAAGATGAGTTACCAATTTTGGTAACAAAGCCGTAAATATTGTCACAATGCAATTTATTTCAAAATAGGCTAGATAAGGTGAGAAATACAAAAACAAGAAAGAAGCACACACACACACACACACACACACACACACACACACAAAGACAAAGAGAGAAAGAGAACATGAAGATGGAAGAAAACTAAATAAAATACGAACTTTGGGGGTAAAGAACGACCTATCATTCAGAATATCTGGGAAGTAAGTGGAATCAGAAGTTGGTTATTATCCCTGTTGCTATCCTAAAACATCCTTCAGACATGGAAAATCAGCCTTGGACCTATTTATCATGTAGCTTTCAGAGACATTGATTGCCCTTAGATTCTGCCTAACCCTCACACTAATTAACAAATGCAGATTTTCTACTACTAATTATCTGAATTTATACAAATCACAGAGAATCAAGTCAGGCAGGAAAAACACTTCTGCATCAAGATCTAGTAGGGTACAATATTCTAAGCAGAAAAAGAAAGTATACAATATCAGAGACACGTGAGAAAACAATTGATGAGACTTGGGTTATCACAACATATGGTAGAAAGTGAGTATTTCCAAGAGCGAGGTTGGGGTTTGTGTGTAGCCAGGCAAAGTGTTTGGAATTTATCCAATAGAGCAAATGTTTTTAAACATCTCCACAAAAGTACACCTTAGGACTCAGCTAAGATAATATGAAACACTTTGGCTCTGGGGAAATTGCTTAAGCTCAGAACATTTTGAGGCAAAAATAGCATTTATCTTTAAATTCATATTTTATCCCTACATTTTCTGCATGTTTGCCATTTATTCTTTAATATTAACTTTAATATCAATTCCTTCAAAATAAGCAAAACAGATATTCAGAAGATATGCTTTGATGATCCTGTGGCTTTACATATTTATACATACTAACTTTTAATTTTACCTCATAGTGAGAAGAACACAAAACCTCTAAGTATGGGTAAGATGTTTAAGAGATTTAAGAAAATAAGTCATATGACTGAATTTGCAATTTAACAAATAGCACTTATGGTATTTGGTAGGCCAAATTTACACTATTGAAATATTTTATTAATAAATTTATATACAAAACCAATTTTTTCCTCTTTTGTGAAATATGCCATTAGAATGTTGATAGGAAGTGTGTTGAATATGTATATCACTTTAGATAGTATGGACATTTTAAGAATACGAATTTTTCCAATCAATGAACAAAAAGATATCTTTCCACTTATTTGTGTTTTCAGTTTCTTTCACCAGTGCTTTATAGTTTACAGTATACAGAATTTTCACTTCCTCAGTTAAATTTATTCTTCAGTATTTTGTTCTTTTTGATGCAATTATAAATGGGATTGTTTTCTTGATTACTTTTTTAAATTCTTCTTTTATTATTGTTATCATTTTTGTTTCTTTTGAGACACAGTCTCACGCTGTTGCCCAGGCTGAAGTGCAGTGGCAGGATCTCAGCTCACTGCAACCTCTGCCTCCCAGGGTCAAGCAATTCTCCTGCCTCAGCCTCCCAAGTATATAGGATTACAGACCTAAGCCACTACCATCCTGCTAATTTTTATATTTATAGTAGAGACAGAGTTTTATCATGTAGGCTAGGCTGGTTTCCAACTCCTGAACTGAAGTGATCTGTCCACCTCAGTCTCCAAAAGTGCTGGATTTCAGGCTTAAGCAACCATGCAATGGATTTTTGAATGTGAATTTTGGATCCAATTAATTTACTAAGTTTGTGTATTAGTTCTAACAGTTTTATGATAGAGTCTTTAGGATTTTCTACACATAGGACTATGTCATCTGCAAAAACAAATAATTTTACTTATTCTTTTTTGATGTAGATGCATTTGTTTCTTGTAAAAATCTGACTGCACTTTCTAAAACTTCCAGTACTATGTGATTACAAGTGGCGAGAGTAGACATCTTTGCCTTGTACCAAATCTTAGAGGAAAAGTTTTTAGTTTTTCCCCCATTGATTACAAGATTAACTATGAGCTGATGACTTAAGTGGAGGAAATTTCCTCATATACCTATTTGGCTGAAAGTTTTTAATTCTGAAAAGTTGTTGAACTTAATCAAATGCTTTTTCTATGTATTTTGAGAAAATTATGTGATTTTTATTTTTTATGCTGTTAGTATGGTGCATCACATTTATTTATTTGCATATATCAAATAAACCTTGCATTTATGAAGTAAATCCAACTTATTCATAAACTTCAAAGGACCACAAATAGCCAAATACTCTTGAGAAAGAAAAATAAAGTTAGGGAACTCACTCTTCTTGAATTCAAATTATATTGCAAAAGATACAGTAATCAAAATGTATGGTATGGCATGAAAACAGACATATTGAACAATGAAACAGAATAAAGAGCCCCAAAATAAAACCTAAGCATATAAAGACAATGAATTTTCAACAAGTCTACAAAGAATATACAATGGAGAAATAATACTTTCTTTAATAAATGGTACTGAAAATACTGGATAGCCATATCCAAAGAAGTAAAACTGGGTCCTTATCTCACACCAGAGTTGAAAATCAACTGAATGTGAATTAAATACCTAAATGTAAGACCTGAAACTGTAAAACTCCTAGAAAAAAAACCATACAGGAAAAGCCTGTTGATATTGGCTTTGGCAACCACTTTTTGGATATCACACCAAAAGCTCAGACAACAAAAGCAAAAATAAATAAGTGGTGCTGTATCAACAATAAATAAGTGGTATTATATCAAAATATAATGCTTCTGCACATCAGTAGGAAGGAATCAACAAAATGAAAAGATAGCTTACTAATTCGGAGAAAACATTTGCCAATGATATATCTAATAAGGACTTAATATCCAAAACAAACTCAGACAACTTAATAGAAAATTTAAGAACTGTAAGAAATTCAGGCAACTCAGCAAACACATGGAAAGTAAATAGGCTAATTAAAAAATGGGCAAAGGACCTGAATAAACATTTTTTCCAAAGGAAACATACCAATGCCCAAAGGTATATAGAAAGATTTTCAATATCACTAGTCAGCAGGGAAATGCAAATCAAAACTACAATAAGTTATCATTTCATACATGTAAGAATAGCTATTAGCAACAAAGTATACCAACAGTTGCCAAGGATATGGAGAAAAAGGAGCCCTTGCACACAATTGGTGGAAATAGAAATTGTTACAGCCATTATGGTAAACAGTCTGGAATTTCTTCCAAAATTTAAAAATAGTAAATGTCTCAGCAATCTTTTGGATTTTGTGCCCAAGAAAAATGAAGACAGCACTTTAGAGTTATCTGCATTCCCATGTTTATTGCAGCATTATTCATTGCAGTCAGGTATAAAATACCCTAAGTATTGACCAGCACATGAATGAATAAATAAATTGTGATGTTTATATATTCACAATGCAATATTATTCAGCCTTAGAAAAGCAGGAGGTAACTACCATTTACAACAGTATGGGTGAAACTGAGGGGCATTATGCTAAGTGAAACAAGCCAAACACAGAAGGAAAAGTACTGCAAGATTTCACTTACATATGGAATCTACAAAAAAGTCAAACATAGAAATAGAGAATAGAATGGTGGTTACCAGGAGTGGAGAGCAAGGTGAAGATGTGAAACAGTATATCAGAGAGTATGAATTCACAGTTTCATAAATGAGTAAGTCTAAAGAGCTAATGTACAGCATAAGGACTACAGTTAGGAATATTTTATTGAGAATAATAGTTCCCTTGACCCTTTTGTGAGTAAGAACTAGATTGCACCAGCTCTGAGTCCACTCAATGACTTCTGTGCCAGCAGGGATGAAGTTCACTTTCTTGAACCTACTGGATTCAACCTCCGCACAGGAGAGAGCATGTAAGTGAGTGGGTGTAGGGCATGAGGAGAGCACTTTTGGACTCCAGCCCCATGGCAGTGTCTAGGATATGTTAAAATTAATGCCCTTTAGCTTTGCTGTCTGCAGATGGCTTAAGTGTTAAACAGCTCAGGGAAGAGTCAGTGTGACAGTCTTTTGGGTTCCCACTCCCAGCATATCCCAAATTCTTGTCTGGCATCCAGAAAAACCAGATCACATGAATGGTTTAAAAGGTGAGGAATGTGGAGGCTTTTATTAAGGGGTGGATGTGGATCTCAGTGGAAGGGGAGCTGAAAAGGGAATAGAGTGGGAAGAAGGTGATCATTCCTTGAAGCTTGGCCAGGCTTGGCTGGGCTCCTGTTTAAAGGTATGCCATCTAAAGTTAAGCTGCATCTATTCATAGTCTCTGATGCTCAGTTGCTTCTTCTCTCAACATTCAGTCACCTATCTCTTTGCCAGCTGAGGTCTAAGGTTTATATGGGCACAGGCTAGGGAAGTGGGGTGAAAAAAAAAAAGGTAGAATTTGGGTGGGAAAACAGTGATAACTGTTCTCACTTAGGGCTGAGTTTTCTAGGCTTGAAGATGGGGCCTTTGCTGCGTAACCATGCTTTTCTACCCAGTACTTCCCTGCCTCCATTCCATATCATTATTACATATCAAAAATGTACTCAGAATAGATTTTTGATGCTCTTATCACAAAACCAAAAAAGGTAACTAAGGATAGGTTAATTTGTTTGGCTGTGTTAGTAATCTAAGTAAAAACTTCACTGTGTATACATATATCAAAATATCATTTGTAATTGTACTTTTCTTTTTTGAGATGGTGTCCTGTTCTTGTTGCCCAAGCTGGAGTGCAATGGCTCAATCCCAACTCACCACAACCTCCTCCTCCCATGTTGAAGCAATTCTCCTGCCTCAGCCACATGAGTAGCTTGGATTACAGGTATGTGCTACCACGCCCAGCTATTATTAATTTTTTTTTTTTGTATTTTTAGTAGAGATGAGGTTTCTCCATGTTAGTCAGGCTGGTCTTAAACTCCTGACTTCAGAAGATCTGCCTGCCGTGGCCTCCCAAAATGCTGGGATTACAGGTGTGAGCCACTGCACCCAGCCACATCTTAAATATATAAAACTTTGAAAGAGACTCAAACAAAAGACACTGGGTACATAAAACTGCATACATTAAAATATTTATGTAGCATATGATGAGGTGTTAAGAGTTCAGGAGATTCACTTAGGGAAATGGCTGTGAATAATTAAGAGGAGGAATCAGGATTCCATAGGGAAAGGTGTCAGATTGCAATGCTGATCTGGCACCTATGAAAGGAAAGGAGCTAGGAAGGAGAATTGAGCAGAGAGACCATTAGACTGTGCCACAGATTTAATAAGATTTCTACCTCAAAACACAGATATAGACCAAAAATTGTATGGCACAGGAGCCCTGTAATAAGAAAAAATGGTTAAGTTTCAGTGGTCCTTCCATGCACAGTCATTGTCTGTGTTTCCTTGGGAAGAGCATGGCCTATATGGAAAGTTGCAGCAGATTATAAAGTTGCTGCAGCTGGAGGAAAGTTAGCTTTTGAAAGGAAAATTAAGTGGTGCACTTTTAGTGCTGCAACAGACCCAATCCTTATGCCTTATGGGGCCAATACTCCACATATATTTGGAGAGGAACTTTTATGAATTTCAAGTGAGCCTCATTTTCTAAAGGCAGGCATGGAAAAAGGGCAGGTTAGGGACATGAAATTTAGCTCCTAATAAAGGCCTTTAGTTACTACTGGTTATCTTTCTGTTTCCATATCCCTTCCACTTTTTTTCTCCACATTGACCTAACATTTCTACTGGTCTTGGTGGCTTGATTTGTGAAGTGACAAAAGTCTTTATTCTGGGAGGAATGATATTCCTTCATGTAAAATTCCATGTCTATGGAGTGGGTATATAACAAGCCTTCATAGAGTGGTGCCAGCTGAGGTTCTCTGGACAGAAAATGACCAGAATAGGTGTCTGTTATTTTGAGAATAAATTGTAGACTCTTCTAAAATGGAAGAGACTCTAAACAATAGACTTAAACCAAGTAGCTGGTTACTTCTTGTTAGAAATAATGCTGTATCAATGGCTCATTATTGGCTTCTGTTGCTGTCATGTTGGGCAGTATGTGGTTACAATAACTAGATAAGTCTTGATAAGAACCATTGACACTGTTGGGCCCATGGACATCCTCTATCGCTACCACATGGACACTCCATTTGTGTCTCATCATTCCTTATGAATAAGAATTGTTGTGTCCTCATTTCATGACTGAAATGAAACACATAAACACAATGCACACTTGTCAAATCAAGGGCCACATATCATGTACTCAGACTGTATTAATATGCTCTAGTAAATATACCAAATGTAGCATGGCAGTTAAAATTGGCCTTACCTCTTGGTTGAATTTGCAGTCATCCAGAATCCATTTGGTTACGGCAGTGCCTATGAAACGAGAAAGGCTCCCTTGTCCACCTCGCAGGGCATGTGATGGGAGTGTTGCTCACTTTTTCAGTGCCCTGCTGCTCAAACAATGAAGCCAACTAAATCTGTCTCCCCTCTACTCCTTTTTTTCCCCTGCAGTTTACTCAAAAGGTAAACAAAAATCTCATTAATCCTCACATAAAAATTTTATTCAAAAGAGAAAACCAAATTTTACCTTGTATGCTATATTATTAATGTTAAATATAATTTTAATAAAACCTTATAAAGAAATATAATTTTAATGAGTTTTACCATAAGGTAAGATTTCCATAAACCTTTTCAAACCTTTTACAACTTTCTATTAAAGAGCAGATCAATGCTCCAAGAAAACAAAACCCTGTTGTTCCAACGCATGGGCCGATATGCCGGCCTTGCATTAGTGTGCTTTTGATTTTAATGTTTAATTTGTAGAAAACTTTGAACTAATCTTATCCCTCAAAATTGGCCCTCATAATCTCATGTTCCCGCCTCTTCTGCGATAGTTCCTGGGTGCAGAGGAATTTGACAGTTTTAATTTCTTGTCCTGTGTCTCACAAAAGCAGGTCATTGTGATTGTTACTTCTCCCAAGTCTGACAACTAATGTCAACGTTCAAAATTTAGCAGGGTTGGTGCCTTTTTTAGATCCAAGGGTCAAAGCCCTATAGATAACAGCACAAGAATTTGTGAATAGAATGTTTATACTACAGAAAGTTCTATCATATTAACATGTTATACTGTGATTTAACATTTAGGAGTAACTGCAGCACTCCTTTAATTCAAACCACTGAATTAAAGTAGTTAGGTTACTCACTGCACATGTCTAATTGCTGTATTCTAGTGACAGAACTGTGACCAAAAGCATCACAAATCTGATAGGGCCTATACAGAACAGGTCAAAATTAGACAACTAACTGTTCTCTCCATTATTAAAAAAATTGGTAAACGCAAATATCAGTTTGGAAATTAGGTATGAGGATAAATAATAGCCTTTTACTTGAGTACTATACAGTAAAACAAAGACAAAATAGAACAGCACACAATAATTTCTCTTCAGCTATTTAATACAGCATCATTACACATTTCCAAGTTTGGTTTCATCATACAGTATGACAACTGATTAGGTAACTTTCACCACCAAAATCTTCAAACCAGTGCAACACCTACACGTATTTTGTTTTCAAGTACACACATGAAGGCCCATTATTAATAAATGGCTTGGCATTAAAATCAGTAGAAAGTATTACATTTTTTTAAAATTATTACTACTTAATCCAAGTCAATGTCATTTAATGTTAATTATTGTAAACACAACTAAAGTAATTTGCAAGAAATCCTAATCAATGTAATTTGCTAATGGACAAGGTCAATCTTTCTCGAACTGTAAAATGTTACCCATATCACAGTTTGTCTTCATAACCTAATGGAAAAGATGTGATACCAACCCAAATTATTGATTAAATTGATTAATCTTGGAAATAAACACTGTTTAAACATTTTTATTCTCACCTACTTTTTCAAATAATAAATAATATAATATTTCTGTTCAGAATTTATAAATATATGTCTTTTCTGTAATCTTTTGCCAGGAATCTCAAAGCTGTTATGTCTCTCAAGATCATCAGAGGTAAGCAAAACCAATCAAATTTTAAATGGCTGGTGTCTATCAATTTTTGGAGACTTGACAAAGCTAGAAACTTTAGATAAATAGAGCAAATAATAAATTGTTGGACACGCATAGACTATAAAATTGCTATTCATAGAATCAAATAAAAGCCTTCCATTAGAATCTAAAAAACATCAATAGTTTTTTATATATGGATGAGTAAGTAAAACCCAAAGAGAACAAACAAAAAACAAATAAAAATTAAAAGCAAAAACAATTTTTTTGACTCAGTCTACTTAACAGGATACAGTGTTATCCAGTGCCTAACAAAAATATGTTATGAATATTTTGCTCTTGGCACACAAGTTAATGTCATTAAGTCCAGCAATACAATTATAGATTGTATACAATTAAGAAATTAACTTAAGGTACATGACCTGTAAGCACTTTAGTGCTAGTACTACCTATGCCAAATTGAAAATATAGTGTGAGGCAATGAAAACATGTATGTAAAATTTGGCTCCATGATAAATCTTCATGCTTAGGTATATTAAAAAATTGCCAAACTGCCCATGTATTTCTTTACAATATTTCTTATTTGACTTTCATCAAGACCAAGAGATTTAATGATGCACAACATTAATTAGCAACATTTTTCCAGTTTTCTATCGTGTTTTGAAGAATATTTTATTATCAAAACTTTTTCAACTTTCTATTTTATTTGTATATGCAAGAAGATAGACACACATAAACAAACAAACAAACAAACAAACAAACAAACTACATGTGACTTACACAGACCATATATGACATGTTGGATTTTGTGTTTCTTCCTACATTTTCTTTTTTAAATACCCAGTCATTTTACTTTAAGACAAAAAGTCACTATACAAGATCCATTCTCATATAAAAATTATCTTTTCTTTTCAACCTTCCTTACCAAAAATATAACTGAATATCCATAACTTTCTTCACACATCTCTTCCCTACTTACTGGTTGCTTTCTACCTTGTTTCATAAATAACATTTTCAAGTTTAGAATTTGAATTAGCATGTAGATAACTTCTGAATTAGATAAAATTATAATTTTTCTAGCTAAGAACACATCTACTTTGGCACGTTCTATACAGAATTATATATTAACTATACTTATTATCGTTAGTAACTATCTTAATTTTTTTGTAAAACTCTAGGAAGCAAGAAATCCTGAAATAGTGGATATTAGCATTTTATAGACGAGAGAAACCCCACAATTTTTAGAAATGTATTTCCTCATATAATAACCCTTCCTTAATTGGAAATGACACAGTCATCCAATGAGCATTGAAAACAATTTTACGATTTTAATTTATACAAAAATTTTCACCTATAACACTCATCCATTTATATTTTATTCATCTGAGCAATTTATCTAAATTATTTATGCATCATTTCCTTGTTATCCATTTCATAAGTTGTAAATATCAGGTGTTCACCCAAATAAAAAACTTAAAGTTAACTACATGGGAATTTTCACCAGTACTCAGAAGATTCAGTTGTTTCATCAAACCAGTAACATTAAATTAGCCTTACTTTTCAGAACATTCACAAAAAGATCATTTTGTTTTGGCTGGCTTTATAGTTTTATAACCTTCTGTGCCAAACCCTGATACCTCAAAATATCTAGCAGAGACAAATATAAAACCCAGACAAAATATAAAACTCAGAGTTGCTGACAACTCTTAAGGTATTTCTATCTTCATTTTACCAATCATTTTATTGCCAACTTGTTTATTAAAGTTTTGCTTAAGTCATGTGAATGTGAAAGTTGCCTGGACTTTTTAACTTAATTTATAAGTGCTCTTTTATTTATGAGCCAATTTGGTAGACACAACATACAAGAATAAATGTACATACACATAAACACATCTAGACATATACACACACATACACAAATGAAGATCCAATAGCTTTTACCTTGGAACCCAGTCATGAGCTAGCAATACAAACTAACCAGTCTGCAAACATGTTCACATGTCCAAACTTAGCCCCGATTGGTAATCCAATGAAGGCTATGGACCAAAATTTTGCGTAAAGCAGTTTTCATGGCAGTGTGATTTTTAAAATCCAAACCTTTCCAGACTCCAAAGAGCACTGGACCAAACGGTACCACAGAAGAAAATTACCTAGAATCTACTTAACAGACCCAAACCTGCCTAAAACAGCAACATTAAAGCCTGAATACACAGAACGCCATCTTGCTTTTCCATTCAGCAGCAAACTTCAGATTCCAAAGAATACTGGGGCCAAACAGTATTGCAAACAAATTCTGATTTCCCATGACTATATCAAATGCACAATTATCAAGGCACAATTTAAGTGATGCAGCAACAAACAAGCTCCAAGTGTGTGCAAACTGAAACAGTCCAGGAAATTCCCCTCTCCATGGGTTCTGCTTGATCAACCCACAAACAAAATTTCCTTTGGAATTTCTCAAATTTAAAGGATCCAATTCTACTGTCTGGTACCCACAAAAGACACTCATTTTCCCACACACACACAATATACAATTACAAACAAGCCCCTAAGAGTGTTCATAGTGAACCTGTCAGGGTGCTCTCCTCTCTCAATCATTTGGGTTTGTTCAACATGCAAATGGAAGTTCCTTTAACAATTTCCCAAATTGAGAGGAGCAGATCCTGCTGTCTGAGCAAACAAAGGACATTCACCTATCTGAATGCAGATGCCAAATTTCTGATCCTGTTTCTCCATCGCAATGAGGAACATGATTGGAGCCAGCAGTGGCAGGGTCAGAAAGACAGGGAAACTCGCCTCCAGCCAAAATTGGGTGGGCAACTGCTTTCGGGGCCCTCTGAGACTCCTGGGTCATGGCAGCTGAGCCACAAGCCACATGCTGCTTATAAAGACATACCAGAGACTGGGTAATTTACAAAGGAAAAAGGTTTAATGGAGAACTCACATTTCTACGTGGCTGGGGAAGTCTCACAATCATGGCAGAAGGCAAGGAGGAGCAAGTTACATCTTACACAGGTGGCGGCAGGCAAAGAGAAAGCTTGTGCAGGCAGACTCATTTTTAAAGCCATCAGATGTCCTGAGACTTATTCACTATCATGAGAACAGCACAGGAAAGACCTGCCCCTATGATTCAATTATTTCCCACTTGGTCCCCACAACACATGGGAATTATGGAAGCTACCAAATGAGATTTGGGTGGGGACATAGAACCAAACTATAGATGGAATACTATGCAGCCATAGAAGAAAACAAAATCATGTCTTTTGCAGTAACATGGATGCAACTGGAGGCCATTATAATAAGTGAACGAATACAGAAACAGAACACAAAATACTACATATTCTAACTTTTAAGGGTAGCAAAACATTGAGTACACACAGACATAAAGATGGGTACAATGGATACTGGAGACTACTACAGGAGGAAGGGTAGCAGGTGGTCATGGGCTAAAATCTACCTATTGGGTACTATGCTCAACACCCAAATTGCAGCATCATTTGTACCCTAACCCTTAGTATAAACCAGTATACCCATGTAAGAAACTTGTGTGTGTGCCTTCTGAATCCAAAGTAAAAGTTGAAAAAAGAAATTTAATGTTGTGAAAATTTTCCCCTGTGTTTTTTTTTCTAAGAGTTGTATAAATTTGAGTTTTACAGGTGTTTAATTCATTTGGAGTTAATTTTTGCATATAGCTCAGACAAAAGTCTAACTTATTCATTTGCTTGTGGATATCTAGTTTTCTAGCACCATTTGTTGAAAAGACTGTCCTTTACCCTATTGATTGGTGTGAGTATCCTTGTGAAAAAAATTATTTAACCATATGCATAAAAATTTGTTTCTAGCTCTTTATTCCATTTCATTTTTCTTCATGTCTGTTTTTATGCAAGAACTAAACTGCTTTGATTACTGTAGCTTTGTAATATGTTTTGAAATCAAGAGGTGTGAGTCCTTTAGCTTTGTTCTATTTCAAGTTTGTTCTCACTATTCAGGGTCCCTTGAGATTCTATACGAATTTTATAATTTGTTTTACTATTTCTCCAAAAATGTCATTGGTATTTTGATAGGAATTTTATAAAATTTGTGGATTACTTTGGGTAGTATGGACATCTTAAAAATATTGTCTTTTAACCTATGAACATGGATGTTTTTCCATTTACTTAAGACTTCTTTAATTTATTTCAGCAATGATTTGAAGTTATCATTGTACATGTAATCTGGGTTTGTCAATTTTATTGAGGTAACCACATTCAGTCCCTATTATCTGTATTGGTTTCCTTTAATTTTTTATATTATGCAGTGCCCTGATTGGCTACCCACTTATTTTGCCCTTAGGGTTGCCATATTCCAGTATTATTTGCATAATACTATGAGGGTTCACCTCCCTTAACTTCCACTCTGACCTTGCTGGTTTTATGATAACCATGACTGCCTGATTTCTGGGATTTTAGCATGATCATTTTATCTCTAGTCCTCTGAGGCCTTTCATACCCAAAACCAACCTGTGTTATATTCTTTCCTTCCATTTTATGGCAAAAAAAAAAAGTAATCTGCAAACAGAGACTATTTGACTTCCTCCCTTCCTATTTGAATACCCTTTATTTCCTTCACTTGCCTGAATGCCCTGGCCAGAACTTCCTGTACTATGTTGAATAGGACTGGTGAGAGGGGTATCCTTGTCTTGTGCTGGGTTTCAAAGGGAATGCTTCCAACCTTTTCCCATTCAGTATGATATTGGCTGTGGGTTTCTCATAAATAGCTATTATTTTGAGATATGTTCCATTAATACCAATATGTAGTTTATTGAGAGTTTTTAGCATAAAGAGGTGTTGAATTTTATTGGAGGCCTTTTCCACATCTATTGAGATAATCACGTGCTTTTGATAATTGGTTCTGTTTATGTGATGGATTACATTTATAGATTTGTGTATGTAAAACCAGCCTTGCATCCCAGGGATGAAGCCGACTTGAATTGGGTGAATAAGCTTTTTGATGTGCTGCTGGATTCACTTTGCCAATATTTTATTGAGGAGTTTTGCATCAATGTTCGTCAGGGATATTGGCCTGAAATTTAAATTTTTGGTTGTGTCTCTTTGAGGTTTTGGTATCAGGATGATGCTGGCCTCATCAAATGAGTTAGGGAGGAGTTCCTCTTATTCTATTAATTGGAACAGTTTCAGAAGGAATGGGAGCAGCTCCTCTTTGTACCTCTGTTAGAATTCAGCTGTGAATCTATCTGGTCCTGGGCTTTAATTACTGCCTCAATTTCAGAACTTGTTATTGGTCTATTCAGGGATTCAACTTCTTCCTGGTTTAGTCTTGGGAGGGTGCATGTGCCCAGGAATTTATTCATTTCTTCTAGAAATGATTTTTTCCTAAGACCTTTTCTGCATCTATTGAGATAATCATGTGGTCTTGGTAATTGGTTCTCTTTATGTGATGGATTACATTTATAGATTTGCATATGTGAAACCAGCCTAGCTGGTTTATTTGCATAGAGGTGTTTATAGTACTCTCTGGTGGTAGTTTATATTTTTGTGGAATCAGTGGTGAAAACTCCTTTATCATTTTTTAGTGTGTATATTGGTTCTTCTCTCTTTTCTTCTTTATTAGTCTGGCTAGCAGTCTATTTTGTTAATCTTTTAAAAAATAAAACAGCTCCTGGATTCATTGATTTTATTAAGGGTTTTGGGTTTTGAACATTTTTGTTTTGTTTTTTAATTTGGGGTGAAGAGTTCTGTAGATGTCTATTAGGTGCACTTGGTTCGGAGCTGAGTTCAAGTCCTGGATATCCTTGTTAATTTTCTGACTCGTTCATCTGTCTAATATTGACAATGGAGTGTTAAAGTCTCCCACTATTATTGTATGGGAGTCTAGTTCTCTTTGTAGGTCTCTAGGAACTTTCTTTATGAATCTGGGTGCTCCTGTATTGGGTGCATATATATTTAAGATAGTTGCAACAAAAGCCTAGATTGACAAATGAGATCTAATTAAACTAAAGAGCTTCTGCACAGCAAAAGAAACCATCATCAGAGTGAACAGGCAACCTACATAATGGGAGGAAGTTTTTGTAATCTATCCATCTGACAAAGGGCTAATATACACAATCTACAAAGAACTTAAACAAATTTACAAGAAAAAAAAAACATCAAAAATTGGGGAAAGATATGAACAAACACTTCTCTAAAAAAGACATTTATGTGACCAAGAAACATATGAAAAAAGCTTATCATAACTTGTCATTACAGAAATGCAAATCAAAACCACAATGAAATACCATCTTATGCAAGTTAGAATGGTGATCATTAAAAAGTCAAGAAACAACAGTTGCTGGAGAGGATGTGGAGAAATAGGAATACTTTTACACTCTCAGGAGTGTAAATTAGTTCAACCATTGTGTAAGACAGTGTGGTGATTCCTCAAGGGTCTAGAACCAGAAATACCATTTGACCCAGCAATTCCATTACTGGGTATACACCCAAAGGATTATAAATCATTCTACTACAAAGACACATGCACATGTGTGCTTATTGCAGTACTGTTCACAATAACAAAGACTTGGAACCAACCCAAATGCCCATCAATGATAAACTGGATAAATAAAATGTGGCACACATACACCATGGAATACTATGCAGCCATAAAAAAGAATTAGTTCATTATCCTTTGCAGAGACCTGGATAAAGCTGGAAACCATGATCTTCAGCAAAGTAACACAAGAACAGAAAACCAAACACTGCAGATTTTCACTCATAAGTGGGAGTCGAACGAGATCAGATGGACACAGCATGGGGAACATCAAAAACTGGGGCCTCTGGGGGAGAGGAGAGGGATAGCATTAGGAGAAATACCTAATGTAGAGGATATGTTGATGGATGCAGCAAACCACCATGGCACAGGTATACGTAGGTATACCTATGGAACACAGCTGCACTTTCTGCACACATATCCCAGAACTTAAAGTAAAATATGAAATAAATAAATAAAAATTAAAAGCCTACTGAACTTCTTAGTGAAACTGATGCCTCTGTGCTCAGGCATCGTTAGTGATTTTAATTACCTTACTTAATAATGTGGATCTTCTGTTCTCCACTGCAACATGTCCTGTTCCCTGGGCATTTTAATCCTTTCTGCCAACATCACCTACAATAGCAATTCAAATATTTTAACATCACTCAACTGGGCTTTCATTTTTTCCAAGTTTCTAGAAACCATCAAAACAGCTAGTCAGCACCTTTTCCTGGATTTCTTACCAAGGTATTATAGTATTATATAGTGTTCACTAATAATCTCTCCAAATCAATAAACTCTACAGTCTTGTGTGTCAGGCATCTTGATTAAGCATTCTCATAACCCAGTCATAGTGGCACTTTCATATTTCTTGTTAAAATATGCTGACTAATTTTGCAGCCTCCTTTGAATATTGAGTTTCTTCCTTTATCAGGCATAGGATACGCCTGGCTAGATTAAGCTAAAATTAGCAGCAGCCACAAAGTCAGAAAAACTCTTCAGGGGGCAGATCATATATTATGTTGTGGGAGAGAGGACTCTTCATTGCCTTTTTACACAAGACTAGTTACAATTCTTATTAAGGAATGGTGGATCACCTCTGTAAAGTCTTTGGGGTATAAAAGAGTGTGAGGAGCTAAAATATTGAGTGGTATGCATCATGCATCCAGATATTCCCATCCCATGTGTTAGGGTGCCTGGCTTTTTGACCCATGACCATATATTTAGAATTACACACTTTTATCAGCTGTAGATTCAATGGTTTCTGAAACTCAGGGACTGTAAATATTAAATTCTGATTTTAATCTTTATATTTTTCTGCTCTACCACAGCTGCAGAAAAGGTTCTCTTTGTAAGCAACTAGGGAGAATTCTGACTTTCATGCATGGCTTTCAATTTTTGGTTAACAGTTCTGCTTTTCATTTGTTGTAGGGTGTCAGTGCAACCTAAGAGCATCAACCAACATTCCATTACCCTTGTATGCATTGTCTCATCTCCCTATACTTTTCAAATTCCTGACTCATTTTACTGAACAAGACAAATCCACCATTTGATATACTTCTGAGTATTTAAAGGTTTAAGTTAATTATATTTTGGAAAGTTTATTTTATAATTTCAACATAGAGTTGTAAATTCTCCAATGGTTAAAAAAGTTCCACCAAATATATTTAAAAATAACTAATAGCCACTTAAATGTTATCTTTAATACTAATCAAATATAAATGATTTTATAAAAATACATATTATGCATGAACACAGATGTCAAAACAATTCACTATGTAAGAAATGTGTAATGAATTTCTGTTTATTATGAGTTTAAATTATAAATTTAAAATAAAAAAAAGTTATGGCTCAAGAATAAAGTGTAATTTATAAGTAATTGGAGAAATGGAAGTTAAGTAGAAAAATATTATGGTCTTAATACAAATGCATATGATTATATATTCAAATACTGCTAAAACTCTAGTTGCCATATTATAACAAAAACAAGTTATTTCACTTTGAATTATCATCTCTGTAGATATATTCTTGAATTCTTGGCATATCAATGGAAAATTATGCTCATCTAAGTAGGATAAATAGATTATATTTTATAACACTTTCATAGTGTTACATATACTTTAATATATTTTTATCCACTAATATAAGAGGAAATTATACTATTTCTATTGATTTTTATAGTCTATAATTTTCTGTGCTCATTTGGAAATTGTCAAAAAATAAGAAATAAGAAAGAGGAGGAAGGGAAGGGAGAGGAGACAGGGAAAAAAGAAAGCAAAGGAGAAAAAAAGTAAGAAAGATAAGGGGGAAAATTGTCAGGCAAGAATATCTTATTGCTAATGTAAGAATTTCCAGATAAACGAGATATGAACAGAGCATTAATGAAATTGGTAATCTAAACTAAAGAAGATGATGTTGATTGAAAAAACAACAGAAGTTTTAAATGTTCATCAATAAAAATGTTTAGTAGTCCTTAATTAAAAGAAAATTTGTTTCTAAATTAGCCACTGATAAGCTTCGGATTTGTGTCCCCACCCAAATCTCAAGTTGAATTGGAGGATGTGCCTGGTGGGAGGTGATTGAATAATTTGGTATTTCCTCCTTGGTGGTCTAGTGATTGATAGTGAATCAGTTCTCATGAGATCTGATGCGTTGAAACTGTGTGGCACTTCCCCCTTCTCTTGCACTCTGTCTCCTGCTCTGACATGTGAAGAAGTTGCTTCCTTCCCCTTCACCTTCCATCATTATTGTAACTTTTCTGGGGCCTTCCAGTAATGCTTTCTGTTAAGCTTGTGGAACTGTGAGTCAATTAAACCTCTTTTCTTCATAAATTACCCAGGTTTAGATAGTTATAGTTTAGATAGTTTATAGCAGGGTAAAAATAAACTAATATAGCCATTAAAATTTGGGATTATTTGAGGAAAAGGAAGCTTGAGGAAATACTTGAAATTAGTTGATCCCTATTCAACTCTCCTCCAGTTACACTAGTGTCCTAAATAATTTCTCTAACAAATGAAAATATGTGAACACACACTCACATACATGCACACAAATTCTCACAATTTCATGTCAAAAACACAAGACCATTTTTTTGAAAGATTAAGTTTTTATATAAAATTAAATTGCTATATATAATTGTCAAATTTAAGAATTTTATATATTGGTATAAAATTAGTAAATTTACTGATTTTAATGTTAAATTTGGTTTTAAATTTTGACAGTATTTTACACTAAATAAGTTATTTGTAAACAAATATTAGAATATTTATTTTGGCCTAAGTTATATTTTATATATTTTGTGTGATATATATTTATATATATATAATATTTGAGATATATTAAATATTTAGCTTTGTTGATTTTTATCTTATGCACTGTAAATATGTTTGTTCTCTGAACATTTAAAATAAATATTAGTTATAATCTTGTGTTACAATCTCCAGTCACTTGTAAATTCTAAACACTTTTTAACTTAATACTGAAAAACATTTTGTTATGCTTTTTAGTCCCCCAAGGAGAGGCAAAAGTAGCAACGGACAATGCTATCCACTGCACTATTGATGCATAAGGTCTTGCTCAGAATTGATACAAAAGCAAGTGGCCTAAATACTGGCCAGGTAATAGAACAGATATTCACAATGATCCTCTATTCAGTATCTTAATGTCAGAAATATTATTGTAAGCATTACATATATATAAGGTTTTAAGTTCTGATAATTTGGGCAGAGGTTATTTTGAACTAAAATGGCCTATTTTCTCCAAATGTATTTTACTCAGTAAGGTTCTGTGTGCCCAAAGTTTCTTCTTTTCATAGTTTCTTCAATAAGCACACATTGCTCTATTTCTTTTAGTAATTTACTATAGATATTTAACTTTTCACACTATTTTAGTTTTTCAAATCTATTGCTTCAAATATAATGACATATGAGGATTTAGACAAATAACATTAAATGGCCCTCTGTCCTCAATGATATCATGGTGTAAGAGAAGTGAGAAACACACAAACCAACTATTGCAATTCATGGATATGAGTGCTATAAAAATATTTTAGAAGGGAAAAGAAGAAGGACAAAGTGAAAAAGGGAATTATGAAAACCTTGATTGGGAGACTGATTGAAGGGACTTTTCACAGGGCCTAAGTTATGTAAGAGAAATAGTAAAAACAAATAGGATATTTATTTTTTGGAACAAAAAGAGGCCTTACCAATCTATAAAAAAGTAAAGTAAAAAGTGTACTAAGGTGAAGGAAGTGGGAGCTGGGATAATACGGGGTTGTGCCAATAAGAAAAAATATTCAAATTTAAAGACTCAGAGAAATTCTAAGAAACTGCCAAGTTTAGATCAAAATCACATAGTGCCTGTGGCTGAGAGTTGGTAGTCACGGGATGAGAATAAGAAGGTACATTCCATTCATTAGTCTATCTGTTAAGTATACATGGATTTTGAGTATAAATGTGTTTTCTAAAATCAAAGGCCAATTCATGGTCTTTCTGAATTATGATCCAATATTTTATACAAATAGTCTACATCTATTCTCTGCTGAGATTAGGACCATTTGAAGATTAATGAGCATTCCATTTCAACAGCTTTCACAAATGTAAAATCTGGGTTTTCCTTTTGCATCTACTCAGTATTGCAGCATTATTATTTCACAGTTCAAAGCCCAAACACATATTATATAAACATATTTATTAAGAATTTACAATGTATTAAATACTGCTCTAGGTGATGTTTATACAACAAACAACAACATGATAAAAGTTCAGAGGGCAAACTGTTTCTCTAAGTATTAATATTCTTATTCTCAATAATATATTCTTTTCTAAGTCATGTGTAATACATAGTAGGCAACAATTCCAATAGTATTTACTAATTTCTTCCTACCATATAGACATCAGGTAGTCAGTAATACTATGCTTTTAGCTATCCACTACACCCAAAACTTTAATACTTAGAATTTTTTATAAGAATACATATTATTTTCTTTCTTTTTTAAATTATTTTTTATTTTTTATTGCATTTTAGGTTTTGGGGTACATGTGAAGAACATGCAGGATTGTTGCATAGGTACACACGTGGCAGTGTGACATATTCTTTTCTAAAGATTCTAATCTCAGTTATGATTTTACTTTATAAAACTTTCAGAATATTTTACTTTTTATTACATTATTCTGAAGAACTTTGAACATTGTCTGCTTGGAGAAAGCCATTGAGTTCATATCTAATACATACCTGTTTCCTATGCTTCAGTATTATATCTTAAAATAAATATATTTTTCTGTGACCATAAATGCAATATATCTAAAATGATTTTCTTTTTTCTTCATATCAGATCTTTTACCAACTTATCTGTCTTTTAATAATGGTATCCTGTGTTTCCAATTATCCTTTAAGCAAATATTTCACTACCTAAAATTATTCAGCCCCAGAGACCCTTCATTTTTCCTCAAATGTATGATATTCCTTTTCTAAGTTCCTGTCCATTTCACATTATCATTCTAACCTATCCCCTTAACCCTCACATAACATTATTAAAATAGTCTTCTATGTAACCTTCTATACTAAATTTACCGTTCACTCCATAACTCCCAGATCCTATAGAATTGAAAATGGCCATGGAAACTGGCAAACCTGAATTTTGTCATCTGAGTGTTATCTCCTCTTAATATTTACCAAGAATATTATTATCACATCAGTTCTTACAGAGACAATTCTCCCCGTCTTTCAAAAAGAACCCTTGAGGTAGCATAACTGAGAGAAGATTGGAACACTTAAATTAAGACTTTCTATTGATTTGGTGATAGGGAAATAGAAATAAATACCAAAAGAAAAACACAATTACATATTTTGGCTCCTAAATATTTAGAATAGTCGTCTTTAACTTGGTAGGCATAAGGGTAATAATTACCTGTTTAGGGTTCATGCTGCCACTACTTTTCAGAGCCCTTTTTTGTCTATACAAAATAAAATTAACTCAGTTATATCTGGACTCCTTTAAATTGAGCCCTGAGATGTCAAGATCCAGAAAAGGCTAAGATTCTGTCTTGCCAACTGAGATCTCCTTTCCTGGAACACATATTTGACATTTCTATTAGCTGTCCAGAATCAGAACCACTTCTATATTTGAGAAATTTTGGAACTTAAGAGTTGAACTTTCTTTCAAAGCTGTCTTGCAGCTAACATTAACATATGACCTAGGCTTCGCCAAACAAGTGCAGCTACCTGTGCATGAAATCCAATGATAGTGATGTAAAATAGAATAGACATTAGTGATGGTTTAAAAATAAACTTTACAGAAGCATTAGCGATGTCAGATCCTGCAGAAGCCTCTGATGTCCTGAATATTGGCAACCTGAAGTGTAGGATTTAATATTTGAAGGCTGATGCCAGTATTTTTGTTTGATCTAGGATAGTGTTTCTTAAAGTGTGTTTCTTGCACCAGTGGCAATAGTACCATCTAGAACTTGTCAGAGATGCAAATTCTCAGGTCCTACCCCAGATCTACCCAATCAAAAGAAACTCTGAGAGTGGGACCTACAAATCAGTGTTTTAGCAAGCCCTTAAGGTACATGGACACTAAAGTTTGAAGATCATTGATTTAGGATGTTATTTCAAGCTGCCTTTAATACTCACTCAGCCCTTACATGAATTTTTGTTGTTGGCACGTTTGTCTCTGTATAATGTCAGCAACTTCAATCTTGACCTAAACTAGTAGTCACATTGCAATAGAAGCCACTAAAAGCACCTGAACTTTGCAATAAAGAACTTTTAATAGGTTGGCTTACACCTGTCTGTGATAAGCCTACAAATCATGCCCCCTGGGTTCTCATACACTTTCTTTGAACCTCAGCATCTTATCTAATCCTGCTTGAATTTGGTGATTTGACATTACACTTCACATGTTGACTGTAATCTGAAAATGGTGCTAATGATGGTAACTAGTGCCCTGGTTACTGAACTGTTAGCAGCATACCCAGGAATAGTGCCACTAAAATAGAAAGTTGGAGTAATTTAATATGTTTAATATATCATCTCCTTTTAGGACTAGAAAATCTATATGGCCAGCAATTATGCATTATACTTTCATATTCTGCTCATTAAATAGCACTGTGAAGCTCAATCATACCTCTAATTTATTCATTGTGTAGACAACTTTGATTTTATCTTGACTTTGATTTGACAAACCATGTTATTTACATTTTAATTCATTTTCAATAAAAGTAAATCACAGCACTAACTGGCTATAGAAAATGAACTATGCAATTGAATGTCATATTGAATTCCTATATTGACTAATTTTTTATCTTTTATTAAATCTTATCAGTAACCTTCTATCTATAAATCTAAATGTTATTATAAACTCTTAAATGCTACCTCTGTTACTCAGAGCTTATTGCAAAATTTGATGAAATTGTCTCCTGGGATTGAGGTAAATGAAATAAGGTCATAGATTCTGGTCTACTCCTCTGGTCAAAAACGAAGCCAGTCCCCCAAACTCTTACTTCTCAGCATCCCTCATGACCTGCTTTGACCAATAAATGGTGGTAGATGTGACCTCATGTGAGTTCTGTAACCCAAGCCATATGAGGTTTTGCAACTATTCTACATTCACCCTCTTGGAACACTTCTACCATCTTATAAAAAAGTCCAATCAAGCCATCTAGAAGATGACATACTCTGTGGAGGAGAGCCAAGTTGCCTCAGTTGACACCCAGCCAGAAGCCTCCAGACATGAGGAGGCCATAACTGGTCTCCTAGGGAAACTGACCTACAAGCTACTGGTAGTCGCCTTATTGATTTTACAGAATCTAAATAACAGAATTTGGAGTAATTATAAAGTATAATTTTAATTCATTATATTAATAGTTTTGATGTTGCAGCAATAGTTAACTAAACATTTTTAAAATAGTAATTAATGTTTGGGTTGTTTTTGTTATAGTTTTTATATGTTTTCTTCTTTGGATTATACTGCCAGTAATGCTTGATCTGATATTTTAAGAGGAGCCTTTGGATTTTTTTCTGTTAGAATTTAATTTAAAATAATTAGACTTCACATTTAGAGGAATTTTATTAATTATCTAAGAAAATCTGGTCTCAATGCCAACTGTGTACTTCCAAAAAAAGATTCTATCATTCTAACGATTCCCCTGCTTTCTCCTCAGACAAGGTCATAGTCAATGTGCTTCTCACTGTGCATCTGAAATATGATGACAATTAAAGAGAAATTCCTTTTCAAGCATATGCAGCATTATAAAAATGCCTTCCAAATAAGAAACTGAGAATAAACACATAACACTCATGTCTGGTAAGTTCTAAATCCCTAAATTATTTATTATTTCCTTCAGGAGTAGTATGGTTTAATGAATCTGCTAAAAATCAGTTAAAATATGAGTAGAGAAGACATTATTCATTAATAACTCCTCTTATTAATCAATACTTTCTATTGTTTTATTTTTTACATTTATGAAGACAGAGTTTTGCTCTTGTCACCCAGGATGGAGTGCAGGGGTGCCATCTCGGCTCACAGCAACCTTCAGACCCCTTGGGGTTCAAGTGATTCTCCTGCCTCAGCCTCCTGAGTAGCTGGGATTACAGGCGTCAACCACCACGCCCAGCTAATTTTTTTGTATTTTTAGTAGAGACAAGGTTTCGTCATGTTGGCCAGGCTGGTCTCAAACTCCTAACCTTAAGTGATCCACCTGCCTCGGCCTCTCAAAGTGCTGGGATTACAGGTGTGAGCCACTGCGCCTGGCCGATACTTTCTATTAACATATTTATAATCCAAATTTAATACAATATCTAATATTTACATGCAATAGCTCAGATAATGGGTATGAAGCTAAAACCTATCATACATCAAATATGCTAATTAGGAACACAGAAACATCTTGTCTATAATTTTCACTTTAAATGATTTAAAATATTTTTCAAATTTTGCTTATTTATAGAATTTGCTTGAAATTATCTAACATAATTTTTGAATTCCTGCCATGTACTAGATAAATTTTCTCAGTGCAAGGGACACAGAAGAACAAAGCAGAAAAATATTTATTATTGGAGCTTGAATTCTAGAATGGGAGAAGAAAGAAAATATAAATAAGTAAATTGTAGTAGTAGTATATAATTATATGATTGTGTACATGTTGTATGGTAAAATATGTCATGTGTTTGATGGTAATAAAGAAAACTAAACAGAAAATAGACGTCAAGACTACAGGTAATTTGGAGGGGAATGGAGCAGTGTCATTTTACATAAAGTCATCATGAAACGCCTCACTGAAAATATGGCATTTAAGCAGAAGACTTAACAAATTCTTTAACAGAGACAAGGAATACATCTATTTGAATATTTGGATGGGTCCAATTTACAAGAAAGAGCAACCACAAAAACAGAAAACTTGAGCACATTTGTACTGTTCAAGAAACATCTGAGAAATTGGTATAGATGAAAAGTTTTAAATCATGCCAAAAGTAGTACACACATTTGGAGAGATATGGTAAGGCCAGATCATCTATAGCCATACAGACTGTTATAAGACTTTTGCTTTGACTAGAAGTGAAATGAAAAGTGATTTGGAACATTTTCAAGCAGAGTACTTGCTATGGTGTAAATGTTGATGTCCTCCTCCAAAAAATTCAATGTTGGAACCTGGTAGCATAAAATAATTAAATGATTTGGATAAGTGCCCTCGTAAATGAATCTTAATCAAGCTCCCTAGCCTTTTTCCACCATGTGAGGACACACAGAAGCCACCATCTGTGAAGAACAGGCCTTCACCAGATTCCAAATCTGCTGGTGCCTTTATCTCGGACTCCCAGTCTCCAAAACTATGAGCTATAGAATCTGTTATTTATATATTACCCAGTCGGTGATACTTTGTTATAGCAGTCTTGTCCTTTGCAAGGACATGGATAAAGCTGGAAACCAACATCCTCAGCAAACTGACACAAGAACAGAAAACCAAACACCGCGTGTTGTTACTCTTAAGTGGGTGCTGAACAGTGAGAACACATGGACACAAGGAGGGGAACGTCACACACCGGGGCCTGTTAGGGGGTTGGGGGGTGTGGTTAGGGGAGGGATAGTGGGCAGGGGATTGGGGAGGACAAACATTAGGAGAAATATCTAATGTAGATGATGGAGGAATGGATGGAGCAAACCATCATGGCACATGTATACCTATGTAACAAACCTGCACATTCTGCACATGTACCACAGAACTTAAAGTATTATAATAATAATAATAATAATAATAAATTATTACCTTGATAACTACATAAAATTACTTTGTTAGTGAGAAAAATTGTAGCCATCTTCTGAGCAATAGGTAAAGGAAACTTCAGCCATGGTGATAGTGCAGAGGGTAGAGGTACTATATTTAGAAAGAGTAAGATACTACATATAAGAATTGAGTCAACATTACTAACGTGAAGTTGATGAAGGATGTGAGAGGCAGAAAAGCTAAAAATGACTCCAATGTTTCATTTTAAATTCATGGATATTTTTCTGTGATGTTACCATCTGTACAATAATTTCTTAAAGGACACTATGTTGAATAGTTTTACTGTAATTACGTTAACCATTTCTATAGGGTGACCATCACATTTTAAAGAACACAGGTTTACTGAGAATCTAATGAGAGAAACTATGTTAGGCTTAAAAATGGCTGAAATTTATTACCTGTTCTTGAGTAGCCTACAAATTTACTGTGAAAAACAAATATCTACAAAAAATTCTTTTAGTTCAGAGTAGGAATAGCAAGATATAGATAAAAACATGATGATACATCGAAAATAATGTGCACAAATCGGATATGGAGCATGGAGGGCATAGGAGTAAACTTCAAGGTAGATAAAGATTTTTTATGGAATAGTATAACAACTTAAAGAGAAGAAAGAAGACTTTAATAAATGAGGAGATACACCATGTTCATAGACTGGAAAATGCAATATTCTAAAACGGAGACATTTCCTAAGATTGATAATAGATTAAATGAAATTTTACTTAAAATACACAAAAGATTATTATTTCTTAATATACTGATGAGCTAATAGGGAAAATAATAATAAGACATCCATTAATAAGATGACAAGGTAAAAAATTTACTCTGAAAATAACAAGACAATATTAAACTAATAATTATTAAGATGATATGGTATTGGTTCAAGTGTGTTAAATAACCAATATAAGTGAAGCAAAGAATTAGCAAAAAAGATTGATATGTTTTATGGAACATTGTGTGCTCAACATGGCATGAATGATCAATACAGAATAAACAACCTTTTAAATAAATGATTGTAAGGCAATGGGATATCTATATGGCATAGAATGAAATCATAATCTCTCTTCCTGTTACATAAAAATACTGATTCCAAGTAAAGAAAAGCTAAAATTATGAATAGCATATTATTACGTAGTATATAATAGAGTGATGTATTTACAAGAACCTACTTCAATGAATGTTTTAAACAATAGAAAAGATATGAAAATAGATTAAAAGACTAAGTTAAAATTAAAAAAATTAAGTATTATATTTATCAACATAATAAATAATACATATAATAAAATATATAAATTGTATTCATCAAAAGATACTTAAAGAAAACAGAAATACCAGTTGCAACATGGGAGAAAATACTGAATATTAAAAAAAACTAACAGGCTGGGCGTGGTGGCTCACGCCTGTAATCCCAGCACTTTGGGAGGCCGAGGCGGTGGGGGGATCATGAGGTCAGGAAATTGAGCCCATCCGGGCTAACAAGATGAAACCCTGTCTGTACTAAAATACAAAATATTAGCTGGGCATGGTGGTACATGCCTGTAGTCCCAGCTATTCAGGAGGCTGAGGCAGGAGAATCGCTTAAATTGGGGAGGCAGAGGTTGCAGCGAGCCGAAATCGTGCCACTTCAATCCAACCTGGCCAGGATGCAAGACTGTGTCTTAAAAAAAAAAAAAAAAAAAAAAGGAAAAGAAAAAAAAGAAGCTAACAAAAACACTAGTGTTGAAAATATTAAAAGAATATTTCCAACCGGTTAAAAAAATAACCAAACTTGGGAAAGAAAAATTCAAAATATGTTAATGGTAAATGGATTTTTCTAAAAAGAAGAATGAAGTAATTATATGAAAACATGTTTAATGAAACTAGTAATCAGGGAAAAGCAATTAAAAAATCTCAAAGAAATACTGCTAATGAAAAAAATAACCATTGGTAACAAGGATGTAGAGCATCAGGAACTACCATGTTTATTGAACATTTCTGACATTTTCTGTTAAGTTATAAAATTTGTATACCTTCTCACCAAGAAATCCTAACACTATGCATGGACTCTACATAAAATGCCAAGTGCGTGAACCGAAAGTCAAAGGATATTCATAACACCATATTTTGGGACAGGCAGGCAATAGAAGCAATTCAGATGGTCATTTACAGTAGAATGGAATTAATAAATATTCATACAATGAAATATCATATGGCAATAAAAATGAGTTAGCTAAAGGTATAAAGAAAAATTTGGATGAATCTTACAAATAATATATTGGACAAAGGAATCATATAGAACAGAAGTACATATGGTATGAGTCCATTCTTACACATTTTAAAATGAAGCAAAACTAAAAATAGTATTGTTTCAGAATCTGTACATAAATCTAAAATAAAGAATTTGAAATAATTATTAGTGATTATCACAACTCAAGATAGTGGTAAATTCTTGGGGAATGATTAAGTTTCTGACAGAAGATAATGCAGGTAGCTTCAGAAGCAGTGAAAATAATCTATAGTTTTTTTCCCATATAACACAAAATGATTTACTTTGTTAATTTTTAAACACTCTTTATATATGTTCTACTTAACTTCTTTATGTACATCATATTTTTTAAGTTTGTGTAAGAAGTTTATAATTTGTCATGAAATCTTTCCAAAGATTTTAAACTTTTTAAATTTTTTTAAGTAGCAGAAAAAAAAAGCTTGTATATGAATGCCATAATCCTGAGAACAGTTTCTCAAATCATTCTTTTTAATATAATTTTTCATAGCTAACAATGTAACAAAATGAAGCTATGAGATAAACTATAAAATGCATATAATATATTAATATTAAAAAATAATATAAAATAAGCAGCATACTCTATTTCCAGAAATGACAACATGAGATGTTCAGGGAAATCTACTATAGAAGAAAAGGAGTATACTATAACTAGCCATACTATCATAAACAACAGTTTTAGAACACTGAAAAATATTCAAAGATGGACAACAACTTGAGAAGTACAGTTGATATTTGTTATTCATGGTAGTTTTGTTCTATAACATTGCTGAGAACACTGAATTAGTGAATCCTAAATCATTGCTCTTGGGGGAAATTCATGGTTAGATTCCTCTTAGCTTATCGTTACAGTATTTTCATCAACTGATCAATAAATAATCTTCTTTTATATGTGTTTCTCTTTAAAGATGCCTTATTTAATATATGTCATTGATTCATTAATATATAACTTATGGCCAACGGCACTATTACTCTTGCCTGAATGAGCTTGTCTCACATGAGTGTTTTCTCTGTAAGGCACAGCACAGCCTTCTTATACTAAGGAACCCAGATAGCATTTCAGCACTACAATTGAGGGCCAATTTAAACAGCAAAATCATCAAGAAAAAGTACAAAAGTGAAAAATGTGGCACTAAATAGACCGTAAAAACGGCCCTGGTTTATTGAATGAGAACTAAAAATAAGGTAGAACACTGCCTTTTTCTATCTCATCTGGGAACGTGTGCCACTCAAATTTTTCACCATTTTGTGCACGTCTGTGAATAAGCACCCAAGCCCATGAGTATAGCTATTGCAATTACAAATACATTTTAGCCAGTAGGCAAATTTGCAAATACAGTATCTGTAAATAATGAGGATTAACTTTATTGACTTATAAAAAATTACACTGTATTGTATAAGATGAGTGAGTCTGTGACATTCTTACCTGGTAGAACTTTTATTCTATTCATGACAGGTGGCAAAACCCACAGTTTTACCTTCAGAAGTGATGAAATAGTTAAGATAAGGTGACAGAGCACCTAGAAATTTAATGCAAATATTCCGAAATTAAGAGATTAATAGAAATGCTGTAATAATAGCCTACCCCACACCCCTGGCTTACCACTGAGGTATGAATGTACAAAGGAGATCCTAGAAAGTCTGGTCAAAATTTAAAGCCAGTGGAAGGTTCAATTTTTGCCGTCCTCTGAATGCAACAATGCATGGCTCAGACAACAGAGGATGAATATCTTACTGCTTTTAGATGTATGAGCATAATCTTTATCCAAATCGTTGCTTCAATAATTTTTAAAAAGACCAATTCTAGGAAGCCAGACAAGAAGGATTAGTACAAAGAAATTAACGTATAGGCACATTATATTAAAACTACTGAAAGCCAAAATAAAGAGAGAATCTTGAAAGCAGCAAGAGAAAAATGACAAGTCACAGGAATGCAATGATATAATTAACAGCTATCTTCCTATGAAAAACATTGATGTCAAAGTCATAGAATAACATATTGAAATTACTGATAATTAGTTAGCCAATAATTCCATATTCAACAAATTATCCTTCAAATGAAGACAAAATGAAGACATGTAAACAAAAAACAAAAGAAGCTTTTTTTTAGGACTTCTTCTAGCAGAGGTCTATTGCTAACAGACCTATGCCATAAGGAGTTCTAAAAGGAACTTTGATAGACTGAGAATAATGGTGCCAAACAGATAGGAAACAATGAATAGCAATGTAAATGGTAAACAGGTGGATAAGTTAGTATGAGATAAATATCTATGTGTTAAAATAGATTCATATGCTATGTGCATATACTTTTATCTTAATTGCTGTATAGGGTATATGACTGTCTAAAGGATCAATTAAAATCCTGTAATGTCAATGTTCCTACATGTATAGGTATAATAAGCCTGACAGCAGTAGTACAAACAAGTTCCAAAAATGGAGCTACATGGGTAAGAAGTTTACTGAGATGAAGTTAGTATTGATGAGGTAAACTGTGTTGAATAAAAAATGCATAAAGGGTCGGGTGTGGGGACTGGCACCTGTAATCCCAGCACTTTGGGAGGGCAAGACAGATAGATTACAAGGTCAGAAGTTTAAGACCAACCTGGCCAACATAGTGAAACCCCATATCTACTAACAATGCAAAATATTAGCTGCGTGTGGTGACATACGCCTGTAGTCCCAGGTACTCAGGAGGCTGGGGAAGGAGAATCGCTTGAAACTGAGATGGTGAGGTTGCAGTGAGAGGAGACCACAGCATTGTACTCCAGCCTGGATGACAGTGTGAGACTCCATCTCAAAACAAATAATAAATATAAAGATGCATATAAAGATTTTTAGAGAAACTGCTAAAAGTAACAAAAATAGCCAAAAATGCAATGGAGTTGGGAGAAAATATTTGGAAAAGACACATATAAATAAGAATTGTTCTCCAAAATACCCAAGGAATTCTTAAAAGTGAATAAGAAAACAAAAACATCCAATTAAAAAGCAGAGAAAAGATCTAAACGGACACTTCTCCAAAGTGTCGCAAATAAGCATACGATAAGATGATTCACATTATATGTCATTAAGAAAATGCAAATTGAAACGACACTGAAATGCCAATACACACTTATTAAAATGACTAAAATCCCAAACTCTGACAACGTCATGTATTGGAAAGGATGTAAAACAATAAAAAGTAACATTCATTGCTGGTGGGAATGCAAACTTTTATAGCCACTTTTGAATATATATATATATATATATATATATATATGTATGTATGTATGTATATATTTTCTTACCATACAATCCAGCAATAGTGTTCCTTGGTATTTTCCCAAAGAACTGAAAACCTAAGCCCAAACAAAAACTTGTACATGGATTTTTATAGTAGCTTTATTAATAATTGCCAAAACTTGGAAGCAAACACAACATCCTTCAGTAGGTGTATGGATAAATAAATAGTTATTCCATTGTCTGGATGTACCACAATTTATTCATCACTAAAAAGAAATGAGTCATTAAGCCATGAAAAGACAAGAATAAATTAAACACATTAAAAACAAGTGAAAGAAACCAATCTGAAAAGGCTACATACTATATGATATCAACTACAATGCATTCTAGAAAAGGCAAAACACTATGGAGACAATAAGAATGTCCAAGGGTGGTGCTGTCAATAAAATCAGGAAGAAGATAAAAACAATCCAAACAGTTCAGAAAGGAGGAGATAAGTCTTCAATGATTGAAGAAACAAATGTGTAGGTAGAAAACATGTCACAATATAACAGCAATGAAAATCTGACAATGAGAAATTTGAACTTTCATTTAAAATAGGATAAATATAGAATAAATACATTTAAATATAATTTAAGAATAAATATCAAGGCATATATATACAGAGAGAAAACTTAAAAATATTCCTTAAATAGATTAAGGACAATAAGATAAACAGAGAGAGCTATACTATATTTATGGATATACTACGTTTATGTCCAGTATCCGATAAAACCATCACTAGAAAATCTGACCCATTTTCAATATAAATAAATAAAAAGTACATGGTGAAATAAATTACCCTGGAACATTTGAATGAGAAAATTATTACACAAGGATTTTATTCAAGATAATAAGAAAATATGGTCGTAAGAGTAAAATGATAAGGAATCTCTAAGAAAAATGGGAACTATAAAACTCATAGGGAGTTGGGGAGGGATAACATGGGGAGAAATGCTAGATATAGGCGATGGGAGCTGGAGGCAGCAAACCTCATTGCCATGTATGTACCTATGCAACAATCTTGCGTGTTCTGCACATGTACCCCAGAACCTAAAGTGCAATAAAATTTTTTAAAAAATCAATCAAATGAGGATTTTAGTACTTAAAAGTAGAATATAATGGCAAGATTCAAACTCCAAACTTTCTACCCTGCAATGAGTAGCAGCTGGAATCTCAGTTCAGCTTTCATCACCCTGCAGCTGTTTCTCTCTCTCTCTTTTTTTTAAACTTTTTTTCTAGGTTCAGGGGTACCTGTTTGTTGTACAGGTGAATTGTGTACTACAGGAGTTGAGTGTACAAATTAATTTCCCATCCAGGTAATAAGCATAGTGCCCAATAGGCAGATTTTTGTTTTTTTTTTTCTTATCTCCATCCTCCTTCTTCTCTTCACTTTCAAGTTGTCCATGGTGTCCGGTGTTCACTTTTTTTTGTGGCCATGTGTACTCAGTGTTTAGCTCCCACTTATAAAGGAGAACATACAGCATGTGTTCTTCTGTTCGTGTGTTTCCTCACTTAGTATAATGACCTCCAGCTCCTTCCATATTGCTACAAAATACATGTTCTCATTCTTCTTTATGGCTGAATGGTATACTATGATATATATGTGCCTGCCTTCCTTCCTTCCTTCCTTCCTTCCTTCCTTCCTTCCTTCCTTCCTTCCCTCCTTCCTTCCTTCCTTCCCTCCTTCCTTCCCTCCCTCCCTCTCTTCCTTCCATCCTTCCTTCTTTTCTTCCCTCCTTCCTTCATTCCCTCCCTCTCTTCCTTCCAGCCTTCTTTTTTTCTTCCCTCCTTCCTTCTCTCCTTCCCTCCCTCCTTCCCTCCTTCCCTCCTTCTTTCCTCCCGTCCTTCCTTTGGTCCTTCCTTCCCTTCCTTCCTTCCCTACCTCCTTCTCTTCCTTCCATCCTTCCTTCTTTTCTTCCCTCCTTCCTTCCCTCTTTCTTTCTTTCTCTCTCTCTTTCTTTCTTTTTCTCTCTTTCTTTTTCTCTCTTTCTTTTTCTTTCTTTCTTTCTTTCTTTCTTTCTTTCTTTCTTTCTTTCTTTCTTTCTTTCTTTCTTTCTTTTTCTTTCTTTCCTTCTGCACACACACACTGACAGATATGTTCATGTACATATTCAGATAGCAGAAAATTGCATATTTTAATTTGCAACCTATTATTTTTTCATGTCATTTATGGAGCTCTATTCAAACCATATAAAAACTGTACACAGTCTATAGTTTTACTTATCATAATTAATTGAGCACACACTCAAAGAGCTATGAATTTTTCACTCTTATAGATTGAAATCATTGCCTGTGACAGTTTGCTTATTTATTTATCTCTTTTGCATAAAGTTTTTAGAGTAACATACTAAAACAAAGGGAATATGCATTTTTAAAATTTGGATATCTATTGCCTCATAATGGCAGTATCATTTTCTATTACTACCAATAATATATAAAATATTGATTTCTGTAATATCTTGATAATTAGGACAATATTATTAATTTCTGACATTAAATAGTCCTAATTGCTTTTTAAAATATATATATATTATTGGCTTTTCCTAACTTTCTAAAAGGCATAGGTGTTAGAGACCATTTTACAAAATATTTCTTGGATATGTTGACATGAAGGGAAGGTTGTTATTTTTATTTGTATAGGAATAGTAAAATTTTTACACTACTAAGGGTAATTATTGCACTATTGATTACCTTCTGTACCTGGCACTGGTTTAAGTATAGGAATAGCACTTAGAAATATCATTTATCGCAGACTTGCTCTTGTTGATAATCTACGCTAACGTAAGTCATCTACATTACATTACTAATTTCTGAAAATCAGGGATAATGGACTTTATTTTTTAGTTTAGATAAACTGTGCATCAGAAAGGTTTTGTGGCTAAGTTTATAGAGTTAAAAAAAAAAAAAGAGCCAAAGCTAATTTATTTAACTCCAAAGTGAGTGTTTTATGATATTACATTCTAGTGAAGGATAAAAATAACTAATTATATTATTACATTGAAATCAGGACTATGATGGGATAAATAAAGGAAACTCTGAAATATTTGAATAGTTATATCTGGCACTGGGTTGGTTCTTCTAGTTAATATTCCTGATGGAAGCAATATCTAAGCTGAGACCACAGGGATAAACAGCCATCAGACAGGAAAGAAAGGTAAGTATGATTCAACCAATAGAATAACATGTGCAAAGATTCAGAGACAAAGATGTACAGTATGTTGGGTAAATAAATATATACATCAGTCTAACTAGAATGTCTTATACAAATAAAAATCAGCACTAAATTATGCATACACATTTTAAATTTTTCCAAGTTTAAAAATGAAGGATAATGCCAACACAGAATTTGAACACAGGCTTATTTTAGGGTTTGGGAATTTACCTAAAATTTTATGCCATCCTGTGGCAATCTGTGTTAAAGGGTTTAGCTTTAAGTTAAAGACACATGAAAGACATTGAAAAATTTTATGCAAAGAATAATATGATCAAATTTTTGTTTATGAGGGATATTGCTCACTACAATGTGGAGAAATAATTGAATGGAGTTGGAAGAAAAAGCATCCTGGGTGAAAAAGAGAATATCCCAAAAATTTTCTGTACAATTGCACTTTGAACATAATGCTTACAAATATGTAATAGCAGTCTTCTTTTAGCACATAAATAATACAACTGTATATATCATTCATTTTGTTTGTTAAATTGATGATTTTATTTTAAGAGATTGTAATCATGCAAAAATATTTTATTTTTATGGCATAGATAAAATATTTTAAAGTGATCAGTTTATGAACATTTACAAACAACTTCCCTCATGAGCAAGATGTGATACTGTTGTATTTCAAAAGGCACTCTATTTGTAATTGCTGAAACCTGGAATCAAATTTGATATCTGTCATTTATTAATTGTATGACTTGAACAGGTTATGTTATACCTATGTATCTGAGAAAAATCAAGGTGTTACAGGAATTAAATGAGATAACATATATAAACAGTCTTCTTATAGTGCTAAAAACAGTATTTTCTCATACGATGATAGTAATTATATCTAACTGGATGATGGTTTTGACAATGTTTGGGTAATTTTAAGATATTTACATTTTACTATTCATTTACGGTATTTTATTATTTATAATTTACATTTTACTCTTTTTACGTAGTATTGAATGTACTCAGGATCTAATGGATTATGTAGTATTGAAGGTACTCAAGATATAATGAATTTTAAATATGTACACACATGTAGCTATTCATTTGTCTTATAATTTTTCAGATTCTGTGTAAATATATGCATATATACAAACATTCTATTTTTCTGATATTTTTACAGAAATTGAATTACAATGTACATATTCATTTGTGAACTCTGTTATTATTTTTCTTTTTTTAATTTATAGTATGGCTTAGAGAGTGTTTTTTAATGCATCTTTGTTTTACATGGCTGCCTAGTTTTCCAAAGGACATATTTTTATATGATTTAATTCATTGTCTACTGGTAGAGCTTTAGATCTTTCCAATTGGTCATAATTATGAGCAATATTTCTATGAACATATTTGTATGTATTTTAAAAAGAAATATATATATATTTAAATCTATGAAATAGGTTTCTTATGCCATATTTACACATCAGTGGAAATAGTCATAATAAATCTGTCACAGATGCTCAAATATGCTCCTACAATGCTTGTGTCAATTTCATTGGCACAAGGAGTATATAAAAATGCTCTTATTCTCATACTTTATTTTATAATCAATATAATAAAATTTTTAAAAATTGCCAATATTTTAGGGGCAAAGTAATCTTATTTCATTTTTCGTTTCTTTGCTTATTTTCTCATCAAGCATTACACAAGACATTTTTATGTCTTATGGCAAAGTTACATAGATGTTTGATTTTTATGGATAACTATTCACAATTTTACTATTCGAAATGAGTACTCTTTTTGTTTTTTGTTAGAGAATCTTTGTATTATCATAAAATTCTGTATAGTAAGAGTTTCATATAGCCTTATTCTTGTTAACTTTGTTTTATATAACAGTGTTACTCTATAGAGATTTAAAATTTATACAGTTAAATCTAGACATACTTTACTTCAGAATTTTGAAACTCATGCTACATCTTTCATTACAAGATTATTTTTAAAATTGTATTTATTCTTGTCTCATATCTTAATAGTTTAGTTATATGCATATATATATATATATTACACATATATATAATGTCCTTTTGCTTTTGTGAATTCATTTTCACATAGGTGTGAATGTGTGATGTGCAGATTTTATTATACTATTTTATAAATAGTAAATTACAGGTTAATAAATTATAAAAGATTATATTTGACAAAAATATTGCATTAAAATCTACTTAAAATTTCTTTATTTTGTAATTTTAACTTGTTATAATTAATTTTTCTACATTTCCTACTGCTCAACACAGGTTGAATTACCATAAATGCCATTCTTTATGTAATACCCTCTTCAAATAACTGATTGATTGGCAAAGTAGAATTTGCTTTTACTTATGCAAAATAATGTTTTAGACGCAGTTACTTTCCAGTCTCCATACAAATATCTTTGTGCACCTAATCATAACCCAAATTCTTCCATGTTCAGTCTTGCCAGAGTGTTCACTCTTCCTGAAGTAATGCAGGTCAATAGGTCGAGGTTTACTCTTCAGTATCTGTATTGCCCATAAGCCATATTCTACATGATTTATATAAATGTTGATCTAATGTCAGCTGCATTTTTCTGATAAAGTTTCGGTGGTTTATTCTTGCTATATCTCCCTATTTCTGTGGTTCTCTGTCTCACTTTGTTTCTCTCTCTCTCACACACACACATATACACAAGATTTGAGTCTTTCTATTGATCTTTTATTTTAGTTATATTAAGGTTATAGGAACTGTGTGAATCTGCTGAGTAACTGATGATAAGGTAGTACATCACTATGATATAAACAGATTAAAATAAAGAACCACTGCTTAATACTAATGAAACAGCCCAGCACACTCAATTAGTCACTAAACAGCTTTTCCTTCTTCTCTTACACCCAGGTCTAGAGGATTTCTGGGGCTGTGGTTCAGTTACTCAAATTTTGCACAGCCTTCCAACAACATGTTATGGTTACCAAAGACAAGAGGCAATAATAGATTAATTCAGCAAGGACCGAATATGCCAATAATAGCCATGCAATAGGCTTATCTGGGCTGACAAAGTAGCCCCCTTTCATGTCTGTTCAATTAGAGATAATAGTTGAAGGCATTAATCACACATATTTTCAACAAAACTTTTCTCAGTTAAAGACACCCTGCAAATGATGTGGTCCAATGCACATCCGCCTATTAGGGTTGCTATGACTATGGTGAGTCTGATCTGAAACACAGGATACAATCAAGCCTGAGACAATGAGTGGATTTTCATATTTAATGGCCTTGGTTTTCAGCTTGGCACAGCAAACTGAATAGCAGTGACCCAAAAGTGACCTTCTATTTTTCTTCTTTGATATTTCCCCAGGGATGGACAAGGCATTGGGATCATGGGAGTAATCAGAAAACAAGCATGCCACCTCATATAGATGAAAACACCAGGAAAAGTCTACCTTAGAAAACTTTTGTTCCATTACTGATATGGGAGAATCCCCATTTTATTAAACTGTTCTTGAGTTTAAGGTATTTCTAAGAATACAACAGGAATAAAAAGCACACCAGCCAAAAATCACAGGACCAGGGGCTTGCTCTACCATTAAAGGTCTTTAGTGTATTCCTTTATTTATCAGGTTTTTGGTTTACCCATTATTGAAGCATTTGAACAAGACATTCAAAAGTAAATCCAGGTAAAATATATATATATTTTACTTTATAATCCTAATATAGAATAAAAATAGGAATTAATGAGCCACATGGATCTCTTCTCTAAGCCAAACATTAGACAATGCACAGAAAATGGCACATGCTGGATATGTCTATGTTGTCATGTTTCATCTTACACATGTCTTTACAGTGAGTGATATTCCATTCAATGTTAAAAACATTGATATAGCCTTCTTTTGTAAAGGTGCCTTGGGAACTTTTTCTCAAGAAAATAGTGGATACAAATTATTCATCTTTATGAATTAAATACATTGCTGTAATTAATACTGGCAAATACTGATCAGAGTATTATCATTTACTAAAAACTTGAATTACATGTCATTGTATATTTTGTGAAGTACCAAGGAATCTAGTAACAAACACAGTCTTTGTTTTTGAAAAATGTGTGTGAAATATATGTACAATTTCATGGTTTGAAATTCTTATTTGAATATGAATGTATGTATATATCAATATATGACATATATACATATATATAAAATGCAAAAGGCCACATTAAAACTGTTAATTTATAAAATGGCTCCTAATTGCACAGCAGTTTTTCCAAGTTAATATGGGGAGTTAATTAGGAGATGGTGTAAATAAAGCAATCAGAGGAAATACATTCATGAACTAAGAAATTTGTCTTTCTATCCAGATAAATCTTTTATATTTCAATTGTTCAATTTAAATGAATTCATCTATTTAGCATTTCTTCATCACTCAGCTGGAATTTTTTTCTTTTTCTGTGTTTCCACTTCTCTTGGACATCAGTTATGACATTTGTATTATTTGGCCTTCTATTATTGTTGTTTTGCTGTACAGCTTTACCAGTAGTTGAAAATAGCCATAATTTTTATCATTTATGCAGAATTATAATGTTTTAACTTTATTAAGTGTAAAGTGACATTTTATTTATTTGTATAATTGGGTGGAAAATGAATGAATACAACTTTACATACAAAAATGGTGTATCAGATCTGACAGTGGAGAAACTGATGGAGTCTTTGACTAAGTGTGTGTGCAAGCTGGAAAGATAAGAAGATGAGTAATTACTGGTACAATAAATTGCAAAGAGCTATAACTACTTACATTTTTGTTTTCAAGAGAATTGGACATCATTATATGCCTCTGAGATGTGGTAATTTGCGAACAGACTAGATTCCTAGAGAAGAAAAAATAGAAACATTATGTTAAGTAGGCAAAGTTGTTATAAATAATTGTGTATGGAAGCCCAAGTATGTTCAAATATGCTACAGGTATTTAATGGGTAAGCTGTACAGTTTACCCTTAAATTTTAAATGAAAAACTTTTCTATCTAAAAGTCTAAATTTCTTTGTTAGATTTCACCTCAGCTTGTTTATAGAGTAACCTTTACTAAATATAGAAAGTAATAAAGACAGATTGCAAAATATAGACAGATAAAAAGATAAAATGATCTTACTGAAAACCCATTTCTCACTGACATAATATATGAATATGTTAAAGGCTTTCAGTAATTTTCAGTTTATTTATAGGTTTTAAATATTTAAAGAAATATTCTCTTTGATCACTTTTCTGATCTAGTTATCCTACAAATACTGTTTTTGCATTTCAAGACTCATTTGCATTTTCTTCTATGCAACTATCAAAATGCTAAGAACACAGCAAACTAATGCAGGAATGGAAAACCAAATAACTCATGTTCTCACAAGTGGGAACTAAATTATGAGAACACTCAGACACATGCAGGGGAACAATACTCACTGAGGCATATCAGAGGGTGGAGGGTGGGAGGAGACAGAGGACTGGGAAAAATAACTGTTAAGTACTAGGCTTAATACCTGGATGATGAATAATCTGTACAACAAATTCCCATGACTCAAGTTTACCTATATAATGAACCTCCACATGTACCTCTGAAGTTAAAATAAAAGTTAAAAAATTAAATTTAAAATGCTGAGAAAATATTTATTTCATTGTCACAAAAACATATAGTATGTGCATGTATATAACATGTGAATACATATACATGCAAACATGTATGCATATATACATATATAGACATATACATAGATTTGAACAAGCTAATATTTAAATGAGAGTGTTTAAAATGCAACAGATATATTATTTAGAAATATTTATATGGAAGTAATTTCAAACATACAGAAAAGTTTCAAGGATAATAATATTATATAGTAAATATATATACTATTGTATTAGGTTGTATTAGGGTTCTTTAGAAACCAGAATCAGTGTGCATATATATATATATATAAACAGAGATAGATCTACAAGTGAGAAAGAGAGCTAGAGTGAGAGAAGAAAGAGAGACAGAAAATGGTACTTATTCTAAGGAATTGGCTCACACAATTGTAGAAGTTGGTAAGTCTGAAATCCATAGGGGAGGCCAGCAGGCTGGAAACTGAGGCAGAGTACCTATGTTGCAATCTTGACTCAGAATTTTTTTAACTTCAAGAAATCTTGATCTGTTCCCTTATGGCTTTTAGTTAACTGACTAAAACTCACCCACTTTATGGCGGATAATCTGCTTTATTTCTACTGATTGAAATGTTAATCACAGTAACAAAAGCCTTTCAGAGCAACATCTGTGCTACTAGTCTTTCACCACACAGACACCATACTCTACGCAAGTTGACATATAATATTAACAGTCAAAATACTTTACACAATTCTTTATGAATATCTGTTCAATATCTATCTACAACAGTTTTTTGGATAACTTGAGATTAAGTTGCATATATCATAACCTTTTATTCATCAAATATTTCAAAGTGTATATCTAAGAATAAGAATGGTTTCTAGCATAACTGTGTGCATTTATTAACTTCAATAATTTTAATATTAACATTATATTTCTGTGCTATTTATTGTCCATATTCCAATTTACACAATACCTTGCTTATAGTATTTTTTCTGCATTAGTATACTTGGTTCAATCCAAAATCAAATATTGCACTTAGTTATTGTATATTTTACTCTTCTTCAATTTGAAATATTTCCATGGTTTTGCCTTGTCTTCAGTATCATTACTATTTTTTTAAAAAGCACAATTTCCATCCCACCTTAGGTTTTTTTTTTAATAGAACTGTCTGAATTTTGATTTTTATTTTCTCTTGCTTACAGACAAGTTGTGAATTCCTGGCAAGGATATTACAGATATGATCTCTTATGTCCTCCTCAGGGTATCACATCTGGAGAGACACTATGTTCATCTGCCCTTTATTGATAATATTAATTTTAATCATTCAGTCAAGGTGTTGTCTGTATAGTTGTGATTTTGTCTCTGGCAAATAAGAAATATGTAGGGAGACCTCATTAAATCTACTCCTCATCAAATTTCTCTCTGTATTTATAAGCCTTTGATTTTTACCTGAACCAATTTTTACTGCAATGTTGATATTCCATGTCCAGAACTCCTTCAATAAGTTGGCCTTTACAAATCTACTGTAAGCAAGAGTTCTCCCTTCTCCTCATTTATTTGTTTGTCTATTATCCAATATGGATTCGTGGGTTTCCAGTTTTTCATTGGTCTGTGCTACCTTAGTGTCTTTTATTATTTTGATATTCAAATCATCTTATTTTTGGCTATTTAGAGCTCCTTCAGGCTACATCCATGCACTGTGACTGTCTCCAACAGCCTTTAGAATACTTCCTCACTATAACAACATGTCCCACAGTGATCTTTTGTCTGTACCGTCCTAGCCTAGAAGCAGTCATTTTAACAAATATCTCTGGTTCTTTTTAGGGGAGAGTGACAAATTATATTATGAGAAGCTAAGATTTGAGTTCCACTTATGCCCATTGGTACTGGGTTGTCTTTGTTCCTAAGTTCACTTTGTGGACAGAAATAGGAAATGTGTTTGTTTATACATATGCCTATAAATGCACGCACATACATATACGTGGTATCAAAGTGATATCAGACTCAATTTCAACACATCTCCACAGAGACTTATTCTTACCGTTCCCCCTTCTATATTGTGTATCACATATTCTGTAATGAGGACTGTGGCTCCCCAAATATCATTATGTTTACTAATTTTCTCACTCTACAATACAAATAAATTTATTTTTAAATAGCTTCAACTGTACAACTACAAAATATAAGCTCACTGAAAAGAATTCAGAATATGTTTGTATTACTTCGCGCCAAACTGAGGGCATACAGTCAAATTCTGTGCTCTTGGATTGTCTTGCTTTTTTTGTTTTTGTTTTTTCAATGTGGCCGTTAGTCATCTGAAATTCAGTTGTTTTATTTCTTTCAGTTTGATAACTGTTGTAAGTTTTACTTTATCTTCCTATTGTTATTGATACATTGGAATATATAGAACATTAACAACTTCCAAAAGTCAAAAACTACATGAACATATATAGTTATGAAAAATATAGTTATAAAATATATAGCATCTCTGATATATCCCTTCCATCCCTTATCTACTGGCATGTAACTTTCTGTTTTTCTGTGTTCCTTCTTACCTACATAAAAAGTAGCATTCTTTATATGCATTTTTGTCCTTATATATTTTCATTGAATAATATCACCTGAAGTTAGTCCATATTGGTTCATAGAACTTCATTCTCTTACATCTTAATAGCACTACATTTTGTGTACATATCATAAAATTTAAAAAAATTCTTATATTGGAAATTTAGGTAGTTTCTAATATTTTTTTCTTTAGAAAATGTTCATCTACAAGGAAATAATAGTCATCTGCATATGTATTACTTTGTGTTTGAAATATATCTTCAGAGTAAGTTTTTAAAAGTTGCATTTCTGGGTCAAAGTATATTGCCTAATTAATTTTTTGTTATATTGCCAAATGTGTCTCAATAGGTTCTGGACTATTTTTGCATGTGTATGAGAGTCTTTCAAGAACTGCCACCCAAACTTTTCTAAATACAAGTTTCTGATTTAGCTGATCTGATCAACTACCACAATATTACTTTTATAGGGAAAATAAAAATCTATACACCTAAGTAATCTCTTCTAAAAGTAGAGTATACTTTTCTAAATTCCTGGGAGGCAAAAAGTAGATAGTTGGCTTCCACTTACCTTTCCTCAGAACGAAGAATTGCAGTGAAAATATCAGGCTCTCTATTTAAAAAAAAATTGTCATGAGTGAACAAAAAGTAGACTAAGACATACCAGAGAAATATTCTAGCCTCTATTAAACATAGAATTTTATTGATTTAAAGTAATTAGCTACTAATAGACTCTGGAAGAAGATGTCATTAACTAGAACATCTGTATTTTAATACATAATGTTGTATTCAGTGAAACCATACTACATGTGACATAAAAGAATGAGGCCAAAATATTTGTATAAGCAAAGAACAAAATGGCAAAATTGATCAAAAGATGGAGAATTTTATAAGATTTTTAGAGTCTATAAAAAGGAGACATCCTAAAATTTAAAAATATAATATTTGCTGTTAAGAATTATTATATGGGTTTAATGAAAGATTAGCCACAGCAGAATACACGATTATTAAACTGGAAAATAAGTAAATAGAATGTATTTATAGAGTAAATCCACACTTAAATATGTGGGGAAAAATGACAAGTAGGTAAAACAACTTAAAGATAGACGGGACTTAGTGAAAAGGTCTAACATAATTGCAGTTGAGGTACCAGGAGAGCAATAGAATGAAAGCAGAGATAATACAGAGAAAAAGAAAAAGAAAAGAAAGGCTGAAAAGTTTCAAAAAATTGATTTAAGTCCTCAGGTTACATATCCAAGAAGCTTTGCAACCCTCAAGCAAAATAAATACCAAGAAACAACATCTAGAAATACAACAGTAAGACTACTAAGAATCAAGGACATATTGGACATTGGTCTTGGCAAACAATTTATGAGTAAGTCCTCAAAACCATTTGTAACAAAAACAAAAAGGGACATTTGGGACCTAATTAAACAAAAGAGCTTCTGCACAGAAAAAAAAAGAAATGAGAAAAAAGAAGTCAACAGTAAACAGACAATCTGCAGAATGGGCTAATATCCAGAATCTAGAAAGAACTTAGAGAAAGCAGCAAGCAAAAGCAAATCATGATTAAAGGTGGACAAAAGGCATGAACAGATACTTCTCGAAAGAAAATATATGGCAGGCATGGTGGCTTCTTACCTATAATCTCAGCAATTTGGGAAGCTGAAGCCGGAGGATTCTTCTAGTTCAGGAGTTTGAGATTAACATTGCAACATAGGGAAACTCCATCTCTACAAAGAAAATTATAAAATTTGCCAGGTGTGGTGGTGCACTCCTCTAGTGTCAGCTACTTAGTAGGCTAAGGTGGGAGGATTGCTTGAGCCCAGGAGTTGGAGGCTGTGGTAAGCCATGATCACCGCACAGCACTCTGGCCTGGGTGAAAGAAAGAGACCATGTCCCCTCCACTCTGAAAAAAAGTGCTTAACATCACAAATCGTTAGAGAAATGCAAATTAAAACAATGAGATATTATCTCACACTAATCAGAATGGCAATTATTATCATTCATTTTTACTTTAACTTCCGGGATACATGTGCAGAATGTTCAGGTTTGTTACATAGGTATACATGTCCCATGGTGGTTTGCTGCACTTATCAACCTGTCATCTAGGTTTTTTAAGCCCTACATGTATTAGATACTTGTTTTAATGTTCTCCCTCCTCTTTCTCCCCATTGTGCAACAGGCCCCAGTGTGTGATGTTCCCCTCTCTGTATCCACGTGTTCTCAGTGTTCAACTCCAACTTATGAGTGAGAACGTGTGGTGTTTGGTTTTCTGTTCTTGTGTTAGTTTGCTGAGAATTATGGCTTCCAGCTTCATCCATGTCCTTGCAAAGGACATGAACTCATTCTTTTTTAGGGCTTAATAGTATTGCATGGTGTATATGTGCCACATTTTCTTTATCCAGTCTATCATTGATAAAAATTAGGGTTGGTTCCAAGTCTTTGCTATTGTAAATAGTGTTTCAATAAACATACATGTGCATGTGTCTTCATAGTAGAATGATTTATAATCCTTTGTGAATATACCCATTAATGGGATTGCTGGGTAAAATGATATTTCTAGTTCTAGATCCTTGAGGAATAACCACACTGTCTTCCACAATGATTGAAATAATTTACACTCCCACCAACAGCAGAAAAGTGTTCCTATTTCTCTACAGCCTCGCAAGCATTTGTTGTTCCCAGACTTTTTAATAATCACCATTCTAAGTGGTATGAGATATTATCTAATTGTGGTTTGATTTGCATTTCTCTAATGACCAGTGCTGGTGAGATTTTTTTCATACATTTGTTGGCCCTATAAATGTCTTCTTTTGAAAAGTGTCTGTTCATATCCTTTGCCCACTTTTTGATGTTTTTTTTTTCTTGTAAATTTCTCATAGATTCTGGCTATTATACCTTTGTCAGATGGGTAGCTTGCCAAAATTTTCTCCCATTCTGTAGGCTGCCTGTTCATTTTGATGATCATTTCTTTTGCTGGGCCGAAGCTCTTTAGTTTAATTAGATCCCATTTGTCAATTTTGTCTTTTGTTACCATTGCTTTTGGTGTTTTAGTCATGAAGTCTTTGCCCATGCCTATGCCCTGAATGGTATTTCCTAGGTTTTCTTCTAGAGTTTTTATGGTTTTAGGTCTTATGTTTAAATATTTAATCCACCTTGAGTTAATTTTTGTATAAAGTGTAAGGAAGGGATTCAGTTTTGGATATCTGCATATGGCTAGAGAATGGCTATCATTAGTCAAAAAACAGCAGATGTTGACAAGGTTTCAGAGATCAGCTGGGCATTTTGGCAGGCTCCAGTAATCCCAACTACTTGGGAGGTTGAAGCAGGTGAATCACTTGAACCTGAGAGGCAGAGGTTGCAATGAGCCAAGATAGAGCCATTGCACTCCAGCCTGGGTGACAGGAGCGAAACTCTATCTCAAAAAAAAAAAAAAAAAAAAAAGTGTCACCTGAACCTAAAATAAAATTAGAAAAAAAAAAGGAAATAAAATATTAAAAGCAGCCAAAAAAAAATTGTACATTATTTTCAGAGGAGTAATGTTAAGTCACCAGAAATTCTTTCTATAGAAATTATGGACATGATGACAATGGAATGGTATTCTTTAAGTGACAAAAGAAAATCAATACCTGTCTAGAATTCTATATCCAAGGAAATATTTTTAAAAATGAAGCTACAATTATAAAATGTTTCAGACAAAAATCTAACAGCATTTATTACAAGATAACCTGAAATTAAATAAATCAAAAGGATGTTAAAACTGAAGAAAAATGACCCCAAATGGAAACAGAGAAGTTCAGAAAGAAATGAAAGAGAAAATAAAAAATAATATATAAATGAATAATGAGAAAATAAAAAAGGTAAAAAATAATAGCAATATTTTTGTGGCTTTAAAACTAGAAAAATAATTCAAAACATGAGAAGTAGAAAATGGAGTTTATTGTTCTCTTTTTATCAAAATTAATAAAAATTACAATGTATATTAAGTGGCAATGAGTAAAAATTAAATGGCTTAATATGCAAAATAACCTTAAAATAGTAATGTATACATAGCAAGTTGGTAAAAGAAAAAATAATTCTATAAATTATTTGAAAAATCTGAATATAGGCCAGACAAGAAATGAATAGAAATATAAAATAAATGAACCTAACATAGGAACAGTATAGTTTAGTTACAATATTAATTTTAAAGAATACAATCAATGATAAGATTAAATATGCTCTAGAAATCCCAGCTTTCTCCTTTTTTTAGAGATTGAAAGATCTGGGCAGGTTATGTTTTTTTAAATCTGCATAAATTTAAATTATCAGAAGACAACACAAAAATAGTTTTGCAAATTACTAGCTAGATCATTTATATTCATATTTATATTTATGCTTACATTTATTTTTCTTCCAAAATTAAATAACACATTTAAATAACTCTGAAATAATAAACTAATTTCAGTTAAACTCTTTTCTCAAACAATCATGGAGAATTTATTTACTGCTCAAATTCTTTTTTATTAAGAAGATAATATAATAACATTCTGGTTTCTGAAGTTGTAGAATCCATCTTTGAAGCATTTGAAAACTAAAATTTTTCTCCAGAAATTGTGTCTGAATATTATTTAAAATACTGAGATTATTCTAGATTAAGGCTTCTCAGTCAGTATGCTATTAGCATTTCAGGCTCAGTAATTCTTTATTTTGGGTGCCTCTCCTGTGCATTGTGAGATGTTTAGCAGGATCCCTGGCCTCCACTCACTAAATGTTAATAGTATCCTTCTAGTCATAACAAGCAAACTATGTCTCTAGATATTGTCAAAATTTCTGAAAACAATAGCATTAGATGATCTATAATCATTTATTACAATGCTGAAGATAACTGTCATCTTTAGTTCCAGGGTTGACTGACTTAATTCATGTTATGCTAATTCTCCAGAAACATTAGCCATCTTCATTAAAATAGTATATAAATTGTAAGGCATCCCTGAACAATTTTTAGAAAAATTCCTTATTTTGAGAAAGTGTTGCTTTGATGCTGAAAGAATGAGTATCAAATTTTTAAACTATATGTAAAAAACATTCTGCATTTTAAAAAGGGAAAGAACTAAAATATATTACTACATAAATTTTTGGAACTTTTCTACTTTTGTGTAAAGATCAATTATGACAGGCTAGTATGAAACTTGACCTTTATTTGGAAGAAATCTGTCACAGGTTGTCATTGATTACATGAAAAATTATAAACATTCTGTACTAAACAGGAATATTATCAGCATTTACAGTGACTGCACATCTGCCAAGTGAGATTCCAGTCATACTTAATATTACCCTGATGCCTGATTTGGAAACAAACTTACTCTTTCTCCTAAAGCAAGAACAAAGGATGTGAACTGTAAAAACAAGTTCCCAGAATCATTTCATGTTTTTATTTTTTTCACTGGTAATTTTACTTCAAACATAATCTTGTTCATTAGCATGCATATATCTTATGTACATATTTTTTCAAATATTAATTTTCAAATGGATATTGACTAATTATTAGAAGGCAGGTGTTGCAATAGATGGATGTAAACTGAATAAAATTAAAATATCTGACATTTAATGGAAGACATAGGCAAGAACATAAATTGTCGCATCTGATAAAACATCTAAAAGTATAAACAAATTATTTTTCAGGACTAATTCTATCTTCAAGATAAGTGTTCTAATGATTTGTTTCTCAGAAAAATGAGTTATAATAAGAATTGCAAATACAAAGAGCTTTGAATAATTGGTGGAGTGTATCACTTTCTTCAAACTAGGTATGTGTATACTTGAGAGAAACGAAAATATTTTTTAAAAAGATAAGAAATTTTCAGGAAAGAAAAAATATAAAAGATATTCAGGTCTTAAGTAAAGTCATTCTGTAATTAAAGGTACATGTTGATAATTTCTGTTATGCCTTATCTAGCATATCTATGAGTGAGAGAAGCAGGAAGAGGCACAGAAAGAATTTGAACTACAATGCACCTGCCACATACACCTTAGCTGATGACACTTCGGAGATATCCCAAACTGAGACAAGAAGATGGGCCTTTGCACCTCTGTGAGGACCAATTTTTGGAAGTGGGCTGGCCCTAAGAGAAGTTTTAACTATGGCAGAAGCCTTTGAATGGGGAGATTCTTGAGAGTCTCACCTGTGAACTGCCTCCCAGGACTGAATGTGAATCTAGAGCAAGGCTACAGCCTTCACTGCATACCAACCCTTGACTAGTTAGAATCCATGTGGTTTGATTGATATGTTTAATCTATTTAGAAACATACTCTCCAAATCTCTAGTTGGTATTGTTTCTGAACAACTTATAAGAGAAAAGTTAATAGGAAAATATAAGTTCATATAACCACAGCTAATTTCATAGCTGCAACTATTTTTAAAATTATTGTTTGCTTCCTCTAATACATATTTTAAATTTATTTTATTGTTGCCTAGAAGCCTGGCTGATTTGGGTAGCTTACCTATTAATGTGACCCACATTTGCATACCTGAGAGGTATGAGCCCTTTGATTTTTCATGTCCTTCTCAGATCATTGATGTACTTGCTCACATTCTATCACAATTGGGCAGAGTAAGTCAAATAGATAGTCTAGGGAATTAATTTGGCAAACGCTGTCTTCCCTGCATCTATTGTATCACACCAACCCTACCTTTTCCTGATTATCAAGATCAATTATTCTTGCCAGCATACCTCATTTTATTGGCTTCAGGGATCTATGCACAATAAATCTAAAAGGACCCTGTGGCAGCCATAGGTTAACTTTAGTCAGCCTCCTGCAAATATTCAATCTCTGAGAATCACAAGTTCTAGAACTACAATTTTAGGGTCAGAATATTCAAATTATTTAGGTGAGTAACTCAAGTGAGGCTACTATGGGCTATTCTTTTTTTTTAATATATATATATATATTTTTTTTTTAAGAAAGAAAAAGAGAGGAAAGAAAGTGAGAGTGAAAGAAAGAAAGAAAAAGAATGTATGAGAGAAAGAAAGAGGAAGAAAAAGAGGGAGAGAGAACAGGATTCTTGTTCTACTGCCCAGGCTAGAATG